>JAPMOQ010036496.1:0-21158 GCA_026543055.1 Argiope trifasciata | reverse complement strand
CATCAAAGTATTTTAGAATTTAATGAAAAGATTCATATAACTTCACATGGAAAGACGAGAGCAATAGAGCCATAAACAACCCATAGTTAGGCATGTGCATTTCGAAATTTAGTTAGAAATTTAACGCTCTATTTTTATTACAATGATTTGAAAAATCGTGAAAGTCTTTATGACTTAAAAATTCACGACTTTGACTGTCACTTTATTCTGACCTGCAGAAATTTCTACCATCTACTTTATCCCAAATCTATATTCTAAATAGCGATTCTTTTCATGAGTGCCGCTTGAGATGTAAACAAACGATTTTAATTTAAATTTTAGAAATTTATTGCGGAACACATTCATCCTCCCTTAAATTATATGCAATTTGGAACGCATCTGATATAAATGATTTTTGATTGATTTATAGGATCGCTGAGAATAGAGTTTTGATAATTACAATTTCCATAAAGCGTTGCTATATATATACACAGTATGCGAGTTTTATATTCATTGAAATTTAATCAACATTCACTTTCTCTTAATGAAACCGAATTATTTTGTACTTTAATTAATGCATCAGTTTTTATATAGTATGAGTTTAGACCATTTGCTTGTCTCAGCATGACTCCTGTGCCAAAAACCACCCAACAAGACCACAACAAAAAAAGTTACACGCTCTAAGCTTTATCTAAAAGTATAAAACAAATATTAAGGTATCCGACTACGTTAAAAACACTGGTTATCGAACACATTGGCAGTTTTTTTCATTTTTATTATTTCTTATAGTTCACTTTCCTTTTTGTCTTCTCTAGAGAAAGGGATGTCAGACCTATCAGCCATCCAGGCTCATATTTTTCAGCTAAAATGTGTCTTTAGCTTCAATTTTCTCAAAACTTTAATTTTCATGAAAATTATCCACCGTTAACTTGATATCTTTAAAACTAATAGAGGCCTTCACTTTAAAAAGTTCAGGGAGTCTGTTAAATAATATGGGCCATGAAGTGAACCAAAAGTTTTATTGTTGCTGAAAAACTTTTTCATTTATAAGTGATTTTAGAAAAATTAAGTTGTGATTTAATGGAAAAGATGCATATATACGTATATTTTTACTCAAACTTTTTTGCATCTCAATATTTTTCCCAGATTTTGATTCATTTCTCTCATCATTATATTCTATAACTTATGCACAAAGAAAAATAGAATTGCTGCATTACCATTTTGTGTAGAGTGGTAACTGTTTGGTTTAAATTTCATTAGAATTTACTACACATTTTCCCATTTCTCAAAATATATTATATTTTGAAATATTTTTTTTTGTATTTATTGTATTTATAATTGACAATACATCAAAAAACCATAAATAGTTTTTGAAAAATTGATAAACAATTTTTGAAAAATCCAATTTTTCAAAACATTTCCTTCGAACGTAGTCTGATACCTTAAATTAATTACACACTTTTATGTATTTAAAGACTTTATTATAAATGAGGAAAGCCCGGGACACTATAAAAAATAATTTATGCATGGGATACATGGAAAATTCTATTTCAAATAGATTATATTCTGGAGGTGATATGATAATGCCAATAAAAATGTTTTTAAATGAATATTTATCTCCGAAAAATTGTTGATCCATGGAAAAAATGGAATCAAATATTTTATTCAAAATTTTAAATTTTGATTTCATGTATATTACAACTCAAACTTACAGATTCCGTGAATTTCTTATGCTTTGGTTATTAGAATAATATATAGTCATTATTAAGGGTTGAAATTATTTTTTTAACTCAAAACTGAGCTCAGAGATATTTATTAATGCATAAAAAAGCGCGAACTAAACAACTTCGTAGGGCTTTTAATCTTAGATCATGTTATTACTAAAATTCTTACATTATGCAGTGATGTAATGGAATCAATAACATGCTTTGAAATTCGCTTTTACGAAAGGGTGTGATGTCACAATTGCGATCAGGACAAATTAGTGAATAAGATATAATTCAATAGCATCACAACAATGTATGTATGTATGTGTGTGTATGAATGAATGTGTGTGAATGTATGTATGTATATATACATATAGATAAAGATAGATAGGTAGATGAAAATAAAACATAGGATTATTTTTAGTTTTTGTGATTCCCAAAAGTGATGAAAAAAAAATGTAAAGCCAGAAAAAAAAGGTTTTTTATACATTATATTTATCCTCAAAAAATTACTAAATCATAAAATAAATAGAGATCAAAGTGAAATCTGTTTTTCAATTAATGTAAGCCTTTATTTCATGTATAAATTTTGATCCCAATAAGATATATATATATATTTTAGTTTAGTGGCTACTCAAAAAAGCCGGAGAAAGTGGTAGAAAAGTATATATTAGGCAAATATTTCGCTGCATTCTAAGTGATTATTATTTCAAATGGAAATGAATATAAATACATTATAAATAAATAAAGAGGATTATGTCTGGTATAAATTAAAACACTCTTTTACATAATTAAATTTCGTAAAGACGATGCCATTAAAAATTAAACTTTATGAATTGTATTTAATGCGTTTCAATTGTATCAATTTAAATACTAATTTTTAAAGTAATAATCAAAATGTGTTTTTTTTTTTTTTGTATATTAGGAACTAAGGTAGATTTTCTTAACTAAAAAATATGATAAAACTTCTTGAAATGTTTTTAAACTTACTGCAAGAAGGATAAGCATCTCTCGCTTTGGTGAGAAAATTTTCAGCTGTTTCGAGTAATGCAAGAGCTTTTTCCTTTTCTGAGCAATCTAACTTCACATATTCTGCTGCATTTAGTAATGCCAAGAAATTCAAGAAGCAAACGCAAAAGAAGTAAATCTTTTTCCTGTAAATGAAATGAGAATTTCAACAAAAATAAAGAATTAATTGAAATAAAGAAAAACTAATTAAAATAAGTTAGCATACATCTTTTTAGAGCATTTACTAATCAATATAACAACGACTGAAGAGTTTTATGTATATTACCAATACTGACAATCCTAATTAATTTGCGTGCTAATTACTTAGCTACTATTCTATTTCCGAAGAAAAAAAAGCCTCTTTAAAGTTTTATTTCTGAAAAAAAATTGCGAAATTGTTAGCGACTTTTATACGATTATTTTTTTTGTTCGTAATTTTGTGAACATAATTAAACGTCGCCAACGAAGTCGGAAACGGAAACGTACGATTAGTTTGATTTTATTAGATATATGTGCTGTTAATTTCGATGGGATGTGCTGTTTGACTTGAGTCAATTATCAGGTGTAAAATATACCCTTCGGAAATGCAAGCAGTAGGGTACAGAGAGGATATTCGCACTCTGTCTATAACCTTCATGAAGGGGCAAGCAATGAGTTGTTCAAGTTGCGTAGAAATAGGTTGAATAGTACGGAAGCGCATTAAGTAAGAACAAACAACAATTCATTTTTATGTAATAGATTTATGTATTATAATTGTAATTGTTGGTGTTCTTTGAGAATTGTAGGGGAAGCAACTATTTTTTGTATCTTTCGTGATTCTTTTAATATTCATCCCAAATTCTCGAGTTTAATATTAGAAAACGTGATTAAAATATTTTCTTTTAAAATTCATTTGCCCCAGAAAATATATTTACGCCATAATTTTGTTGAAACAATTGAATTAATATTTTTTAAGTTAAAATAATGCACAAATTTGTGTACTTTAATATTTCCGGAAGATGCTGCAAAATACGCTAAAATTTAATTAAATGTTTAATTAAAATTTCAATCCCATGGGAGTGCTGCCTCTAAAACTTTTTAACATACTTTCTAATAAAACTATGACCTCAGAGTATGAATTACATAGCATTTATGTACAATAGCTACGAAATATTAACCTTTAGCTTGAATTGAACACCATTACTGATTCTTTTGTGTCGCCTTGCCGAATTAGTTTGACAAAAATCATTGGTTAATGAATGCGGTAAGTATATCCGAAAATAACTTTTACATATCAGATAATTTTACTATGTCTATAACCATCCCACAAATACAAGTAATATGTTTTTAAAGTTTTATCGCAATCCGATGAACGGCACGGCAGCGCATAATAGACAAACATACAAAATTTTATTTATATAGATTGCTTATATTAAGAATAATGCTAAAATTTTTTAAACATTGATGGAAATTGAAACTTAAAATTATTGAAATGAAATAAATAGTTTCATAATGAAAATAATCAATTATAGATGTAAAAAATACGAAAAAGAATGTTAGGCGAAAAAAAAAGTACAACAACGTTTGCTGGAAAAAAGTACTGCATTTTTAAATTTAAAAAAATAAAGGGGAATGTATATTTTTATAGCGAGAATAATTGATATTATAGTGCGAACTTGGAACTTGTATGAAGCGTTGGAAGAGCAGCCGAATTAGGATTTATAGCCACAAAATTTTAATCAACGTATAGTTAAATAATATTAATCAATGTTGGCTTTTTTCTATATAAATTTCAAACCATATTATAGAGCAATACAGATTATCACCCATTCGCAGATTTAGATTATTTTTCTTGTTAATGGTAAAAATTTAATTACTTTGTAAAGTTTTCTGATATTTTCGAATATTACATATGTATTATTTTCCCAACAATTATATCTAACAATAGATATTATTGCTATGAAATTCAACAATTTTCATTATGTTTGTGTTCGATTTTTAAATGTGCAATTGCATATTTTTCTGTAATTGTTGAAAACACTAGCTCGAGAGGAAGTATGAAATCATTATACAAAAAAAGCTTCCGCTGTTTGCAAAGAAGACTGCTTGAATTGAACTTTTGGCTTCCTAAAATTTAATTTTCTTTGAAGTCAATGCTCATCCGGGATAGATATATTTTGAGAAGATGAAAATTCAAGTCATTAATTTCTTAAAAAACCGTGAGGCTTTATCATCGAAGACTTCTGAAATAGAGACGTATAAATTAGATTTTCTGCCATTTTAAAGAATAAAAAATCTCATTATAATGATATAATTTGACCGACATTTAATTGTTATTCGAAACTTCTTTGATATTTTTCAACATAATATTTCCCTTTTGTGAATGAAGCATAAAACACTTTTATTATTTCAGCAAACATATATTCATGTGGGTTCCTTCCTTTATTTTTTTTTTCGAAAGCTAAAAAAGAAAAAAAATGTTATTGAGGGATCTGAAAATGAAGTTGAGATTTAGAACGTTACAATTTAAGATTTGATACGGATTACACAGACACTCTAAATTTTAATTTTAGTATGATGTCATAATTGATGATCATTTATGATGTCCTTTATTATGCACATTAAATCGCTGTTTAGAAAATCATGAATAAGTGACGGATAAAAAGTAATATTAAAATTACAAATGAATGTTTTATTCAATTTCAACAAATTTTCACTTGGTATTATCAGTCAATAAAGCGCTACATTGTAACAAGAAACAGAGAAATAAAGTCGATTTGTTTTTACAGGACAAACGCAAAATAAATAAATAAAATGAAATAGAAGTTTGGATGCAAGCAATAAAACAAGTTAAATAATAGTTTGCAAAGTAAGCCAGCATCAAAAAATAGAAAAAAAATTTCAAAACACCTGTTGTAAAAGTATATTGCATGAATTTAAAAAGAATATTTTAGTGAAGAAATATTATTTTCATTTCCTAATCAATTAAATTTTAAATAAAATCCTCTCTAAGTATGCTTTAAAAGGTACTTGATATATATATTTTTTAAATTAATCAATTTTAAGAATTTTAAACAATTCTAGTATGTAACGCATTTGCAAAGAAGCAGAGAGAAAGTGGGGAAAAAAAGAAAAAAAACCAACAAGCAACCCAATTAATAAAATTACAATTGGGTTTAATTCACTATACTTTCGAGAATCAATTCGATCGAGATTTAATTCAATCTAATCCTTTAATTTCTGAATTTACAATTTTATTTTGTCACTGAAGTGTAAACAACAGAAAATAATTAAACAAAAAAATTCAAAACACTCTTAAAATTTTTAAATATTATAAACATACCCTTAAAATCTCGATTTCACAAAGAATTTTCATCAACACTTCATGCTTGTGAGATTATATTTATATCATTTTATTAAAAAATATCATTTTTTAAAATTGTTAATTATCAGAAAAAAATTCAACAGGTATTGCAATTCATTCTAATAATTCACAATACTATAACAGTAGAATGATTTTAAACTTTCAAGTAATTATCTCATTCAAATAATATTTAACTTAAATATGATGTTTAAAATAAAATCAACACACATAAAAATCACACACTTTAAACTACAGAAATTTTTTCAAAACATTGAGGAACAGATAAAGTAAATACGACCACTTACATGTTTGCAGAAGTCTGAAGACGAATAGAGCAAAAGATTAAGAATAATGAATGATTTTAAAGTGCTGAACTCGTATTTATATATCCAGATAACACTATCTATTACTTTTGAGCTATTCAAACGATCTGTGATGAATGTCAGAATCGCTTCTCCTGATGTACTTGAATGAACTACAAAAAAAGCTGATAAGTGCAGCTTATCAGCATTTTATAATAATGCCTCTGCTTTTTAGGTATCTTGCAAATACTTGAATTTTCTTATATCTCAAACTGAGTGGCGACCTTTATTGTGCTTCTAAGATAATGTTGTTTCATTGTGAAAATGCAACCTGGGACGATGGAGATATTACTAAAGCGAAAGTATGCAATTTGGTTTGGATTTTAACGACTAAACAGCGATATTATTAAGAATATCTTCACATTTTTTTGTTTCGAAAACTCAAAAGTAAAAAGTTAATTCTTTAAAATTTATTTTAGTCTTATTAAAGATAAAGCTATAATTTTATGAAAATTTTTATTAGCAGAATTGTGTAGTAATTATTTTGAAAATATTACTAAGTTTATAAAAAATTTGTGCATCCGTTATAAATAATATAAGATTAAAAATATACTTTTAGATATTTCCATACTTTTAGAAAATAGAACGCATTATTTTCAAAAAATTATGTTCTCTTCGGTTTTATCTAAATAAACAGTGGAATTGAGGAATTGTAAGGATAGAAATGGCAAACTCTTGGCTGTGTAAAATGGGAATGTTTGTATATTGGTTCTTTTAATAGTCCGAATTTTCACTTCCGAATTGAATGACACATTGATGAACTTTCCACGCTTCATAGTATAATAGAGAAATGACACATTTTTTCTAGTATGGTTTTAATAAGGAATAAAGTCTATTTTCTGAAATGTGTTAGTAAAGCTTTGTTAAAATATAACGATGGCAAACTCTTGGGGGCGTAAAATTTGAATGCTTGTAAATCAAGCCTCCCCAATCGAATGACGCATTAATGAACTTTCCATGCTTCACAGTATAATGAAAAAAAATTCTTAATTTTTTCTAGTATTGTTCTAATAAGAAATAAAGTACAATTTTTTTTAAAAAATATATTAGCAAAATTTCGTAAAAGGGAATGCATTTTGTAAAATAGATGCATGATTTCATTGTTAAAAAAACTAAGTTTTCTCTCCTGAAATTTCTTGTATATTAAAATAATGCAACACATTATTTTCTGTTTTCTCTCTGTACTCTTCTGCATTCCATAAATGAATGGCGTAACTGGAGAAACGTAGTCATAGAGTTAACAAACTCTCGACAGCATCATTTAGAAAATGCGAATGCCTCTAAATCAAGACTCCCTAATTGGATGACACATTGATCTACTTTTCATGATACTTAGCAAAAGAAAGAAAATACAACTAAAAAAAATTAAATGCTTTTTAACATTGTTTTAATACTGAATAAAGTCCATTTTCTAAATTTTATTTATAAAATTTCGATAAATGTAATTAAATTTATTAAATAGGCGTTTGCTTATATTGTTATAAAATCAATGAGGGATTTCCTCATCTGGAATTTTTTGTTTGTTTCATCAATACAACACATTATTTTCTGTTTTCTTTTATATTAATCTGTGTTCTCTAAAATAACTGCGAAATTAGATAAATGTAGTGATACAGTATCTTAATCTGTGTTCTTAGTATTCCGATGCAAATACAACTAATGTTTTTTAAAATTATTGTAACAGTGTATAAAATTCATTTTCTGAATTGTATTACTAAAATCTCGTTAAAAACAATAAGCTTTATAAAAATTGTACATGTTTATATGGTTATAAAAATTGATAAACTATTCTCCCTTGGAATTTCTTGTATAATTAGTCAGCATAGCGCTTTATATTCCCTTCACTTTCTGACTAAGGTCGCGGTAGCCTTTTGGATGGTTACGGTTTCGGAACTGGATGGTTTCATACTAGAGGGAGGACATTTGCCCCCGACTGATTTAACGTGCCCCACACCCGCTTAAAAGACGGTTCTTCGATGGAATCCGGGCTCTAACCGCAACTCTACCGTTCATGTAAATAAATAAAAACCGTGTACAATTTTGCAATAAATATAATTATATAAAAATCACTTTCGAATGGAATTATTTAATAAATATGGTAACAAATTTATGTATTTCATAGTGCAAAACGCTTTTAAAAATTCAAAATTTATTATCTGAATTTTTCGAATCAGGAAAATATTACGTTGAGAAAAGTAAAATACTTCGTAAATGTCAAAGCCCTATTAAGGAATCACCATATATTATATCCCCTAGCATAAAACATCTTTCGAATTGCTACTAAACAAAAAGTGAATATAGCTTATTCAACCTTGTAAATTTAGTTCCAATAACGCCATGCTTAGATGTATCAGCTACGGATATTTTGGAATGCTATTTGAAATTCTATATTTGATATAATAAATGCGGATGACACTTAAACCAACAACCATTTTTTAATACTTTTGTACCACACTGTCAGATATATTTTTTTCCAAAGAATCAAGACCCGAATAATGACAGATTTTCAATGAAATCAGATTCTGAATCTGAAGCCCAAAGTTCGAAATTTATTAAAACTTCATGAAAAAAATACAGAGAAAAGACACAAATTCTTAGTCTCAAAATTTTGTAACTTAGGTAGAATTGGGACTCCATTACAAATGATCAAAACAAATAAGAAGTAAAAAATTACAATAATTTAAAATGAATCATTCATAATTTTAATAATAATTATTAAATTTCGCTCGTTATTTTTTTTAAAAAAAGACGACACAAATATATTTTCAAAGAATTTCTTTAAATGAATTAAAGATAGAAATTTATTTAATGAATTTATACTTTGCTATGGCTTGAACTATACATTTTTAAATAAAAGCTTTGCAGCTTTATGTAAACAAAAGTAAGAGCATAAAAACTTAAATTCTTTAAAAATAACAAATAGTATATGTTTATATAGATTCGCTTGATTAATTCAAGTAACTGTACAAGAAAATATTAAAATCTTTCAAGTATATTGTATTATTTCAAATGATGGTGAATGAAAAAATGCTAATTAAATTTCTAACCATTAAGATAAACTACTTTTGAATTCATAAAAAAATCCCTGCACAATCAGAAATTTTATTATTTACCAGAGCAATACGAGTCAGGTACTGGGATATAAATAATATGCACTAAAACAATACCTTTTAATAAAAAAAAACTTACTGTCTGATTTCTAAATTTATATTCAGGTTGTTTTTCAAATTTTAGTATTGGAATCCTCTGCCCAATATAGAATTAAAGATATCTTCTATTTGTTCTTAATTCACTCATTCAGTTTTTGATATCTGCATTTAAGGTATGTTATAGGGAAATATTGCACCTTAGTCATTTTACGTCTTCGCCATATTTGTCATTTTAAAACTATATACATGCATCGTGTTCAGCATTCCCAGTCAACGCTTCTATGCTGAAAAAGAATTGCTATTTTAACCTTTTACAGTACGTCAGGATTATATGGTGCTTGCTCTCAATAGAATCAATAAAACATGAACGCCATTTTCGCTTTGTACAGGTAAAGCGAGGGACACTTCTTGGCCTTCTCATTCTTATGATTCAGGTTTTCGGACCAGTTAGAATTGATTTTTCCTTATTACAATTAGTCTCTTTTTTATATTTTTAGGTTTACGGAGTTGATTTGTTCAAGTTAAACCATGTAGAACCAGGAACAATGACATTAAAAACATTTTCATTCAAATATTAAACTCTGATTAAATCAGATGTGCTTTAAGCTATCGTTTATTTCTATATTCAAATTACAAGTAATTTATTTCAATGAAACGATAAGAAAAATCTTTTGCATTCAAGTAATCATAAAAACACTAACCTCTAATTTATGTGTAGATAAGTTGTAAAGTGAAATTAGTTTGAAAATAAGTTATTGAAAACATCTGATAAAAACAGCTACTGAAAATAGCTGTGGAAAAGTACTATTATTCCTTTTCATATCTGCTACTACATATATTATGTGAAATTTTAACCAAAATAAACCACAGATTGTACTTAAAATGGATGAGAAGAGCTAAAAAAAGTTCCTTTTGTCTTGCACATTTTATTAACAATAAAAGTAGGCTTACTTAGGGAAGAACACTAAGTTAACCTAATTCACATTAAATTTCTTCAACAGAAAGTAACAGGAGAATGTTGCGTCTGACGTATGTTGTTGGTGAAACATCCCGGCTTTCTGAAACACAACTTTTTGAATCCGAGGAATACGTATTAACCTTCCAGCGGGCGCGGTCGTCATTCCAACATGAAAGGTCGCGCGATTTCTCACATACGCTAAATTGTAAATTTTTAAAAGCGTAACTATTAAAGTTATATTGTAAATAGCTTAGGATTAATAAATACAATCACTTTCAACATTTTTTACTGACAAAGAAGCAGAAATAATATAAATCTAGGTTGCAATAACAATATAAAATGACCACAGGTTAACTGAATTGATTTTAAAATAATATAAATGAAATTGTCGATATTTTGACCGAACAATTTGCATATAAAATATAGAAGTGCAAAAAATACAGAATTTATGTATAAAAAGGAAAAAGTAATTGAAAATTAGACATGAAAAGGAAGAAAATGGTTTTATTGTTATTACATTGCAGCGTAGCAATTTGAGAAAATGTGTTTGGTGTGCTTCAAACATATAAATTACTGTCAAATCTCACAACTGAACCTCGTGATTCTAGTCCACTTTTCTTTTCGGCAGAGTTTTTTCCCTGACGTCGCATCCTCCACTTTTTCAATACCTAGGTTGGCTTTTCTCTTTAGCACCTTTCATTTCAGCTCACTTTTTAGAGGCGTTTGTGCTTTTTTTCAACATTTTTCTTCGTAAGTGCATTTACCAGCTGTCGCCAGTCTGAAACAATACGGATTTATTTGTAAAATCATACAAAATCAGATGTGACAAAAACTTACATGAACGGTCACGTATCTCTAAAATACAAGAGTAGAGTAGTATTCTTCTTGTAAAATACAAGAAGCGACCTATTAACGCCACAAACTTACGACGACAACTGAAAGTAATTCAAATGCAGGGGGACAAATATCCGAGGACAGGCGTTCCAAGTGCCACCAGATTTAAAGTTATAAATCGAAATTCATCTCTAGTGTATCTTTCACACACGCCCACCGGCTAGAAGGTTAACAGAAGGCAATCGGGAAACAAAATTTCTCAAAAAAGACAATTTCCAACTATTTAATAAAAAAGTGAAAGAATGTAATGTATTTTCTTCCGTGATAAACAGAGTGTGAGAAAATCACAGCGATGATATCCGCCCAGAAGGTGGAATTGAACCACTCTGATTCTCATCAGCTACGGGTTTGAAGCCCGCACATCGGACCACCGATGGTCATCTGGGCAATAACTGCTTTAAGAAACGAGATATGTATAGTAGTCATTTGCTTGTGAAACCAAAAAGTGGTACCTTTTTATTAATAATTTTATCAATTTCTGATTAGTAAAATAAAAAGATAATTCTTCATTCTGTAGTTACATTATCCAAAATGATAAAAGCATGCAGTATATAAGAAAAAATTCTCAACTTTTTACACGAATTTTATAAATTTTTTTTTGGAGACACAAAAAAATTAACAAATACGCATTTTTGCATTTATTTACCAGTCGGGAGTAATACATTTTTTCCTTTTCAATTTTTTTGGTTTACACATTTTTTGATGCTCAACTCTTTTTAAACCACCAATATATTATAATATCCCATAATAAAACAGGAAAGTACTGGAAAATGGTTACAGGAATCAACTAAATACCACAGAAAAGGTTGTAATACCATAAAAATTTTGTGACAAAAACTTTTAATATATTTATAAAAATCTAGATTGTTTATCTTCTTATCTTGTGTAGGATCAACATGTTTCATTCAGTTTTTCTCGGTTTTTTTCTTATATAGTAATATTCCCCAGTTGTTAATTTAATTTATCAGGTTTGACAAAGTAGATGACAATATTATATGTTCTTCAAAAGTCACATATGAAAAGTTTCATAATACACTTGTTCATAAATCAAGTGTTTATTAAAATGTTAACACTGTTATTCAAAATTTCTAATGATCGTAAATTCCATTCTTAAGAACAAATTTAATAACTATATTCAGCTAAAAAAACAAATTCCTCACTTCAAAATTTAGACATATTATTTTTGTTCACTTTATTGATATTACCTAAATTTCAGGAGGGGAAATGTGATCATAAACAAATGTTCTTTTTAATTCCTACTACTATTTCGCACTCTCCCTATACATATCTTATTGAAATTTCCAATCATTAATAAAATAATTTTTATTCTTCTATTCAAGTTCAAATATATTTTTTTAAACTTGTAACGACACTATATCAACAACAACACACTTGACGTTTTAATACTTTTAATACAGTTTTAACAATTTGCAATGAAAATTGAAATCAACAATCGATAAAATGCAATGGTTTTAGCATTCTTCCCGTGAAGGTGAAGGATGCAAGTTCAGTCAAAAATTAATAATATTTTTACTCTTAATATTTTTTGATAATTATTTAATAAAAAGAAACTAAAGTTAAAATTTTCTTTCCCAGTTAGCACAACCTGTAGCACAATATAGTACATTATTGTCGGATATTATATAATATTTTTAAATATTGTACAATATTATGCAGTATTGAGAATATTGTTTTATATCATAAAAACTGTACAATATATTTGTGCTATTAGTTTTTCACCTAAGTAGAAACTGAATTAATTTTTTTAAGTGACTTGTTAATATAGTATTTTAATTCCTTTCTTTTTGCTATAATATTTAAATATTTTATAGAGTCTCTCAATGTTTTTTTTATTAGACTATCATAAGGCTCAAAGTTTTAAGGCAACAGATTATGAGGGTTACAAAATTCTGCGAAACTGTTGAATAAAAAGAAGTGGGGATTAAGGGACTTGCTTATGATATGAATATGATTTTCAACTAAGGAAAATTAAATCACCAAAATGATAATATCTTCTTTTATTCTTTAATCAAATACCCTAATTTAAAAAAAACACCATTATGAAATAAATAATTGTTTTTTACTTTATTAGAAAAGAATTTATTATCTGTTCATGTTTATCACTTATATATAATTGAAAAATGGAGAATAAAAAACGGCTAAAGTACTTAATTTTTAAAATTTTGAATTTTTCTCTCTCCACTTTCATTATTGCCCCTTTTTACTGCGGAAAGTTATTTTGCTTTCTTAATAAACCCTCTTAAGCACCCTTTTCATTACTGCATTAAAAAAGGAAAGTTAAAACTTTTAGAACTGTAATGGCTATTAAATTTTGTCAAATGAAACGCTATAAACACGGAAGTAAATTATATACCACTTTTAAATATATCCAATTTCGTTTATATGATTTGAACAAATTTTCATCCATACTTGGTAACTTTGGACACTCTTTTTTGATTATATTATGAAGCAGGGGTAGGTTACTGAACTTAGCTTCAAAGTTTTAAATACATCATTTGACCCAAATACGATTATGCTCCTTGGCATGATTACGTGCATTTAGAAATAAAATTTATAGCAGTGGAATTATGTAATATGTTGTAAATAATACTTCATGGAGATTTTTTTTACAAAATTTTTTTTTTATTTCTTATATTATTTTAATATTTATTTGGTAGTTTAAAATTACCATTTTTTTTCAATAGCTGATGTCTTATTTAACGGAGACAAAAAAAAAGCATTTGTTGTGTTTTGATTTAGTTTAAAATCTTAATTTGGGTATTTTAAACAGAAAAAATGTTTAACTGGATCGATCTAAATCAAGTAACAATATAATTCCTATGAAAGACTCATAAAAATTCAGTGATGTGCCTTAGTATTTTAAACAATATAAACAAAAATAGCAATTGAAATAACAGAAATTTAAGTATGTCCTTCAGCAGCTGTTAACCTTTAATTTTAATTTATTTATCAATTTTTAATAACATTTAATTTTTTCTCTTTTTATGATTATGTTGCATTGAAAGTGATATGCATATTTCTAATTTTTTGAGATAAATGTTTTAAATTCAATATATTTTTATTTAATCAACCATAGTTAAATAAAAAGAGAGGACAGAATGTTCTTAAATCCTGCTTATTAATAATATGATCATTTATCATAATCATGGTCCTTTGTACAGTGTGATCAGCAAATAAGATCTGATTTCAAAATTAAATATCTCTACAACAAAGATCGATAGAATTATGCGGTAAACTGTACGTTAATAAGCAAAACAATCAAAATGCTGTACAAAAGTTTAAAAATTTTAGTTACGAAAATCGTTAACAGATGGCGCTCTAATCTCAATGCCCATACACGCTTTCAGTGTGACGTCGAAAATGAAAAATGACTCCAGATCTGACTCCTTGTGACTTCTTTCTATGGGGAGCATTGAAAAACACTGTCTCTAGAAACAATCCCACCACTCTAGATGAGCTTGAGTCGTTGATTGCTGTTGCAAGTGATTCCATTTCCGTTGAGGCATTGCAAGGCGTGATGTCAAATTTCATTGTTCGATTACGCTACCTCATTGTTTCGAACTGTGAAGATTTTGAAAAAAAAATGTATTTTGATTGCAAAGACCGCAACACTTTATTGTTTTTCTAAGACTCCTTTCAGAGAGTTTTCTGCGCAAAGCGCCATCTGTTAACGATTTTTGTAACTAAATTTTCATGCTTTTGTACACTATTTTTACAATTTGCTAATAAACGTACAGTTTACCGTATAATTTTGTCGATCTTTTTTGTAGAGATATTGAATTTTGAAATCGGGGCTTATTCGCTGATCACCCTGTATAAGTGATCAAATTTCGAGATAAGAATCTTTTAAAAACTCTGTCTTGATTTTTTTTTCTTTTATTCACTATTTTTCTTTTTTAAATTATTGCCATATTACACCTCAGTACAGTCCTCCCCGATGGAAGTACGTCCAACCATAGACTGGAGGTGTCGGATCCAACAATTATACTGGAAAAATTTCGTCCTCAATTACGAGCCCCCTCCCCGGGTGCCCATAAGTAAAAATAAGTACATTCTAAACTTTTAGAATGAACATAAATCAGGCACACAATATAAAAACTAGATTTTTTTTTCACTTTCCAAATATTTTCATTTTTCTTTTTGCCATGATGGCGTGATTCTCCTAAATCTCTATACATATTCTTTGTTAAAGAGTTATCTACGCATTTAAAATAGCGAATATTAAAAAGTTAGAAATATTAAACTGTAACTGGACTAAAAATTAAAACTTTGCTTTTTTTTCTCTAAAAAGAAACTAATTATCAAACATTTTAACATTTTTTGAAAGGTTGTAGTTATTCTGAGATAAGGGAATAAATACTTTTTCCATTGCCTGCCATAAAATTTGCAGACATTAACTAAACAATTGTTAGTTAGAATGTGAATTGCATAAATGTAAAACGAGCATTAGATATATTTAATGTTTTCATTTCTCCTCTTCCATTTATTTTATAAATGAAAATAATTTAAATATAACTCCAATGAAATGCTATTTGTCTTTATTAAAAAAGGAAATACATATTTAACTTGAATAATGTATTTAAACTGAACACTTAGCTAAAACGGTCCAACGCTTGATTCAAAGTGATGAAATTGGTTCGTAGTTTCTTTCAGGTAACACCCATACAAATTTTTATTTAATAATAATTGTGAAATATAAATAATATTAAAAGGCTTAATTTTATGAGTCGTTGTTGATAATTATACATATTGAAAAGTACTGAGGAAAATTACAAACAGATTAAAATCAGTTTTGACAGAAGGATGTATGTACGACACATCGTCTTAATATTATCACAGAAAATTTATTTTTTATCCAATTTTTCGTATATTATGAGTTTAAATAGAAATTAATAAACTATTGCAACAGAATTATTATCACCCCTTATGTTTATTATGCATATCTTTTACTTATTACTCAGAATTAAGCCACTTATACATGTACTATTTTCAGACACTTTCAAAGGTATTCCTTTATGTTCGTGTGCATCTTTCACTGCTTACTATAAATTAATAATTATTTTTTTACCTTAATTGGTTTGGATAACTTCAATGAACCATTTCCATACAAGAGAAATAATATTGATAATTTTAGGAATTATTGATAATTTTTAAGATAAATGCCTGGAAGATTTATTGAGAAAATGCAATTTACATGTACTTAAAGAAGATATATTTCTAACCCAAAAATCATACTTTGCTCTTTTTTTGAAATTATAGAGTTCCAGTTGTAAGTTTTCTTTCTGTTTCTTATTTGTGCAGAAAAGCTTTGATTTTGACTTTGCTGCGCCAAGCAGTTTAATAAAGTCAGTGGAAAACGAGAGTGTAAAATTTTACTAATTTTACTACTTATAAATGATGTTTTTAAGAAAATAAACATATTTTAGGTGAGGTAATAAAGCTTAATGGATTTTTAAAAAATTTAAAAGATTAACATCAGGGATTTTGCCAAGTAAATTTTATAAACAAATTGAAGGCGTTTGAAAAAGAAAGAAGAAATTGAAGACGTTTGTTTTCAGCGCTTGATTCTGCAAGCGCTGAACATTGAAGCATGGGCAACATTGAAACATCAGACAAAATATGGTGAGTAGACATTTGATAGCTGCATTGGGAACACATTGGTAGTTGTTCTCCAAGTAAAAGATGAAGATGAATAAATATAGCATGACCAATTCATCTACGAGTTAAAAGAGTATCTGCTTTTGAATTTTTTGATGAAGGTCAAGACTATGAAAGTGGTTTGATAGCGTGTACTTTGTTCCCTATCTGTGCCATTTCAAGAACAGAACATTAAGTGTTTTTTAAAATCTGTCGCTGGTAAGGTCATATTTATGAGAGCGCTTACAAGTTTGGAGGCCTTGCCCACTTTCTCACGGGCTGAAATAACCACATGCAATCATACCTAACAGAGTAAAACCGTAAAACAATGAGAATTCAAGTTCTTAAAATATCTAAAGCTCTTAAAAACAAAGAAAGATTATGAAGAATAGGATTGAATTATTTTAGTGACCCCTAGTTTAAAATAATTAAGGAGTTGGTTTAGATCAGTGGTGCGCAAACCTTTTTCGTCTGCGACCCCTTTCGTAGAGACAAAATTTTTGGAGACCCCTAGAGATAAATGTTCACAAATATGATGTATATTTCGCACCTTTCTTTCGTTTCATAGAATAAAAATATCATCATATTTGACTCATATTAATTTTATTTATAACTTTAAGAAAATACTTTTTGTATAACACAAAAATCAGTAAATTGCCCTTTAATGAGATGTATTTGGCTGCAAGTTTCTAATTATCACATCGATGTTTGGATATATGTTGCTAATTGCAATTCGCATATCATCTTCAGGGTTTAAACGCGAGCGGTATTTAGTTTTTATTTAAACTTGTTTGATAAAGTTTTTCCAGTTTCACATAAATACGTTGATGCAAATTGTATTAACACTCTGATGGCATTCTTACATAAAAAGGGATATTGTTTTTCTACGGATAGCCAAAATTTTTGGCAAGGCTGAGTCTTAAATTGATTTCAAAGAGTATAATCACTAATTAGATCTATCAATTGCTCTTTCTCACTAATTTGAAGAGTTGAACTGCATATGTCAAAGGAAAATGGATCACGAATCCAACCAAGATCGTTTTCAGGAAAATCCTCGAATCTTCTCGAAAAATTGTTTTTTAACTTTTCAGTGTGATTGGAAATGATGTTTTTAAATGTAAATATATCTATATTATTTTCCTTGATAAAACCGTTAAAGCAAAGGAACATGTCGGTGTTGTTTTTATTGTTCAGTTTGCTAGAGACAAAGCTTATTCTTAAAAGCTTGAATTTTACTGGCTGCAGTTATGATAGTTGAATTCTCACCCTACAAGCTGAAATTTAAGTCGTTAAGTTTTTCAAAATATCAAATTAATAGCTCAGCTTCCCTAGCCAAACTTCATTGATAAAATAACTTCCAATCTATGTTTATTTTCGATTAAAAACATGTACACTTCATTTCTCAAATCAAATATCCGTCGTAGTATTTTCGCACGTGAAAGCCACCTGACTTCGGTGTGTAACAATAATCTCTCATACGTTGAGCCTACCTCATTGCAAAGTATTGAAAAGAGACTGCTGTTGCATTTAATGTAGTTAATTGAACTAACAGCGTCTTGTAATATGTTGTGCAACTCTTGAACCAAATCTTTTGCAACAAGAGCTTGCCGATGAATCATACAGTGATTAAATAATACCATATGAGGCACCACCTTCTGAATTAAGCCCTTTATTAGAACCTCTGAGCCCTTTATTAGAGCCTGTTAATGCTACAGAACCATCTGTGTAAACCGCCAAACAGTTTGCCCAGGTAAGGGACTTTGTTTCAAAATATTCATTTATTACTTCGAATATTTTTTCTCCAGTTGTTTTTCCTTCCAAACTTTTGCAACACAAAAACGTTTCTGTTATATCTTCATTAAAAATAAACCTAAATTAAATAATTAGTTGTGACATTTTAGTAATATCGGTAGTCTCGTCCAGCTGTAAAGCAAATAAAGATGAATTTTGTATACGCTTTATGACTTCTGACTCGATAGTTCGTGTCATTTCGAAAATCCGCCGAGACACGGTATCTCTTGATAATGGTATTGTTTTTAGTTCATTTCCATATTTATCGCCATGTGTAATTGATGTCATCTTAGTTGCTGCAGGAAGGATAAGGGAATCTCCAATTCTATGGGGTTTCATTGTTTTTTCTATTAGATAAGAAGTTTCTTAAGAAGCTCGTAATGCTTTCTGAGGTATTGCAGTAATTTTCTTTAAATGTGCACTTTGAATTTTCAGATTTTCAGCTCGTCTTTGAAAAAAAATCAGTATGTTTATTTTGAATTTCTTTATGTTTAGTTTCCAGGTGCTTTTTTAATTTAGCTGGTTTCATGCTCTCATTTGCTAATATTTTGTTGCAAATGACACATATCGGGCATTCTTCGTCATCAACAACACAAAATGTAAAACCATACTTAAAAAATTTCTCATTGTATTTTCCTATTTTTTTAGATCGGACATTTAGTTCAGTATTTTGCGACTCCTCATCAGTATTTGTTTGTTTGTTAGCTGAAGATGTACCTGGTGTACGTATTACCCATTCATCCATTATGAAGATGGGGGTTAAATTATTTAAACTGCAACAAATAATATATAAAATTTTATCATTTTTTTTTTCGAGAAATTCAATAAAATTAACATAGATCTTTCTCTAATGATAGTACATATCTGATAACAAAGAGTAGCAAAGCCCGATAAAAATATAAAAAATCCTACTTATATAACGTCACATGACAAAACGCGAGGATAAACTAAAACAATTGCAGGTCAACTGCTACATGCTGCAACTTCATGTGTCTTCACTCTGACTATCAGCTACACAGCGTACCTCGCCATCTGATTGGCTGATCACGGAAGCGAATTTTCGCCCTTTCCCTGCGGTTAACGTCTAGTCAAATAGGCGCTTTTCAGTAAAACTGGCGAATTACCTCGAAGAGGGCGCTATCTACCGGAGTGAAAAACTTGGGTCTTCACAATTTACATACATTACGCGTTACGGTCAAAGAAAGAGTGGACAGAAGGAAATTGCAATTAAACAGTGAGTGACGGCGCTTGACTCTTTATATGTACACTGTATGGTATGCAGCATGCAGGGATAATGCATTTTATAAAAATCTGGTGACCCCCCAAAAACTTCTGGTGACTCCCACAGGGGTCGCAACCCCTAGTTTGCGCACCACTGTCCTATGAAAAACATGATTTTATTGAAAGAGTGGTTGCAATTTTATTGCTGTGATGACTTTATTATAAAAGCCTGGATGTCGTAAAGTAGATGGGATCACCGACTTCTCCATTGGAGCCGTAACCAACTACTGATAATGTTAACATTGAAGAGGAAAATGGAATGGATCAAGTCCAGGGGTAAACAGGATTTCTTCACGATTCCAGGAGAGTGGTTGAAAGTTTGCTGTTCTGATGACTTGAAAAAGAGAACGACCAATATTTCCATTATCCCAAAGATTTCGCAATTTTCTTATAAATGTTTTCTGTAGATGCTGTTTAAGATGACACCGGGGTTTTGGAGCATCCGCTAGGGCATCTTGAATAATGACTGCTTTTGCTAGAATATCTGCTTCTTTATTACCCCAATAACCAGCATGGACTTCGATCCATCAGTTTATCGACCCACTGAAGGAATGAAAGACCGAGTTGATCTTACTCAGCTCCAGGCTCAAACTCGGCACTGTGCACTGGGTACTCCACCGGGATTTGAATGCCAGCTACTCGTATTTATAAGATTTGTCAAAATAATCTTTAATATAATTTTCCGTACAATATCATTTAAGCATGACATGTCTGACACAGGGA
The DNA here is from genome assembly GCA_026543055.1 of Argiope trifasciata. Taxonomy (NCBI): domain Eukaryota; kingdom Metazoa; phylum Arthropoda; class Arachnida; order Araneae; family Araneidae; genus Argiope; species Argiope trifasciata. The sequence continues at coordinate 306 of JAPMOQ010036496.1, read as the reverse complement.
ATAAAATATTAATTAAGGTATCAGACTAGGTTGGAAACAAGAATTTGGATAAAAATTCGACTATTTATATTTTCAAATTTCAAAAAAGAACTACATTTCTCTTCCTAGTAATAATTTTATTTTGTCTCTATGTTAGTTGGAAGTCAAGTTTTCCCAAACTATTGATATATAAGTGATAATTATTTGCAACCATTTAAAAAATTTAAATGCTTTTTCTGAAAAATTATTTTTTTTCTACTGTACTTGTACATTTTTTACTGTATCATTAAATCTCAAAAGTAATTAAGATACCGTAAAAAAATTTAT
>JAPMOQ010036495.1:0-10095 GCA_026543055.1 Argiope trifasciata | reverse complement strand
ATACAATCACTTAAGAATCCGACATTTCATACGCACCAACCTAATAGTTTCGACTTCTAAATTGGCGAAGAACAGTCAATGCATTGGATTGATTAAGATAAACGAGCTTATCTTAATCAATCCAACAGCTTATCTTATCTTATCCAATCAATCGAGAGATAAAAGAGAAAATTAGCTCTATTACCATTATTTTAATACGATAAAGCAATGTAATGATTTTGTGTTAACAATTAAGAAAATAAAAATGGATTTAATTTGCTCATTTTTTATCAGTACCTTTTGGAACTAACTTTTTTTTTCAAGTATTCCTTCTCCAATGTTGGTAATAGTCACCGTGCCATTTTTTTTTCCTGTCGGATAATTTAAGTAACAGAGATATCAGATTACCATCAGTTTTAAAATAAATACCCTATATACAGTATTTTAAAATATTTTGGTCTCTAACGTTTTCTAATATTTAATTTTGTATATGAATAAAAGTTTATAATTACATTTATATCAGATAAAAATGTGTTTAATTTATTCTAAATATGGATTCTTTTTTCTTTAGAACCACTCTCGACATAAGATATTATACTCACAACAGTTTAAGAGTGATAAACGTTTTAATTTACGATAAAACGAATTAAATGAAGAATTAATTCTTAAAAATATGGTAGCAAAACATTCGGCTCATATTTTTTTATATATATTCAGTGGTGATGCTTCGATACAGAATTATTTTTTATTCAAGATGCAATCATATTAATTCACGGTTATTTCATTTCCCTAATATATCAGTCCCTGTAGAACAATATCTGATGAGAATTCATGCAGTTGACTTTTCAGAAAATAATTGAAAAGGTAAATAAAAGTCAACTGGGGAACCCTTACACATATATTGTTTAAGACAAGATGTAATCATATTAACTCAAGGTTTGTTTAAGTTCCACAATATGTGAATCAATACAAACAATACCTGATGAAAATTCATTTAATTAACTCATGAAACTAACAAACTGAATAGACGCATCAAAATCCATTAGACATCTTTTGAGATTTATCGAGACATAATTTGCATTAATATAAGACGATGCAATCATCTTACGTTAATGCAAGATTTGTTTCAGTTCAAGAACTAATCTAGAACAATACATGATAGGAATTTATCTACTTTTCTCGTCAAACACACAAACTGAATAGATGCAGCAGGAGATCTGTTGTACGGATATTTCTGAAGAAAACATTTTCATCAATATAAGACGATGCAGTCAACTCATATTAATGCAAGGTTTGTTTTAGTTCAGGAAGCAATTTAGAGCAATATCTGATGAGAATTCATGTAGTTGAAACATCAAACAAGCAAACTGAATAAATATTTAAAAAGCACTTGGAGATTTATCACACAAATATTTCTGAAGACAAGATTTTCATCAATGTAAGACGATGCAATCATCATACTTTAATGCAAGGCTTATTTCAGTTGCCCAATATCTGAGTATTTGGTACATAACATGATAGTCATTGTTCCATTTCGATGGGAGGGACCTTCCGAAGAGTCACCGGCCCCTCTTTCGCTTTGATCTCACGCTACTTAAGCACACATAACTGCAGCTTAATAATGCTTTTCTGTCTTCTTATGGAAATCCAGCAACGTCTTTCAGCACAGTCGGCGGACTTTAATTGGAAAATCAATGCCCCGAATCTCCATTAGGCAAACACTCGACGGACGACCCTCCCCGGTGTTCGACGAAACATGCGCCCGTCTTCGAAAGGGGCATAATGAAGCGTCACTCGCAGACGATTCTCAGAGGAACTGTTCTATTCGGGGGCAAAAAGGTGCGTTTCCGAATCAAATCAGGATAAAGGTCGAGATTATGTCAGGGTACCTTCAGAACGAGAGATCCGGACTGCTAGTGACATGGTCGAGGGAATTTCGAAGTCCATGTTCTATTGTTCTTTTCCGTGTAAAGGTCAGGTTTAAGACATAATTGGGCAGCTGAGGTTTATGGTACAGCATTTCATTTGCATTCAAATTAAGTGTTCTAATAATTGTGTAAGTGTGTAAAATTGCAAATATACTTTTCCAGATATTTTTTCTTGTTATATAGATGCCATTTAGAAATTTTTCAAGAAAAATATTATCATTGTAAAATGTAAATGTGTTGTTACATATATTTTCATCTCAATAATAATATGATAAATAATTATTAAAATAAATATCATTGTTGAAAGAAAACATTACTTTTTAAATCATATTTGTTTTTCCAGTATATAAATGATAAAAAAAATAACAATTGCTGAAATTGACCTTATTTTATCGGCTTGTGTGACTTTCATAGCACTGTTTTTAGGTCATTAGTACATGTTAAAAACTATTATAAAAATTAACCAAGAATTATGTATATATTTCTCTTGGTATATATATTATAATTTTTTTCAAAATACATTATTACTAGAGAAATTAATGATGATTAAAATTTTATATCAAAATCAGTCAATTGCACAAAATTTCATCGAATAACTCTTCTGTATAATCCCTAAAATTACTTTCTGCGTCTGGGGCACTGCTTCATAATAGAATCTGTAAATTGGATGGTATTTCAACAGCGAATTTTTCGCACTGTCTTCTAAGCGCTGTTGAGTGGGGACACAAATAGGGAGGTACGTTATCCTCCCTTAAAAAAAAACTCCCTTCAAAGAAATGACTGATTATTTTTAAAAACATGAGACAAAATCAGTTGAAAAATTACACTTCTAGTGAAGGTCACAAAGCAAGAAGTTACAGCGTCAGTCGATTAAAATGACTAAAAATTAGAATAATGGTGAGTGAAAGTCCCTCTCTAGTGGTCACACAGACTGCACTCCCTCTGTTAAGAGGATTGTGGTCAGTGAGACGTATTGTAAGTTTACAATAAGACGGAAAATTTTTCATAAGCTAGCAATACTATGCAACAAATAGACAAATTGCTCAGTCATCTAAAAAGACATCTAATGCTCGTTATTCTACATTTAATTTATTTTTCCCGATAACTTTATTTTCAGGATTGGAAGCATGGGTCCTGAGGGGAGGTACCTTGTACGCGAAGATGAGAATATGCCGGCATGACAGTTGGTTCTCCCCCCCCCTTGTGGATACAAAACAAAGTGTGGATCTGACTCCTCCCGTCGATGAAAAACGCCCTTTCTTACGGAAGTGTTGAACCACGGCCGGTAATAGCCCTTACGACTCAACCATAATTTTCACGAGTTTTTCTGTCGCGGCACTTCGATATCGGTAGTCAATTTGTTATTACCATGTGAATCTTACTAACTACAACTGATTTCGCTATCTACGGAGCACTTGTTCGAAAACATGTCAACATCCGATATTCAGTCTTTTCTTATAGAAATATTGAAGAATAAATCTGACACTATGGCGTGATTTGACTTTAGTTTTTGTAAAAAAAAACATAAAGTGGAGGAAAGAACATAAATTAACAAAGGCACGTTTTAAATATAACCTCGCTACAGTATCAAAAATTATAATCAATGACTATTTAGGATATTTCTTTCTACAAATGCGTATTTTTTTCTCTTCAGGCTCTCTCTCAGGATTCCAAAGCTCCAATATCTTTAAAATATTTGAGATAAAAATATTTTCCTATCGTACACTTGAACGTATTGCTTATTCTGCGTATTCAACGTATTATTTATTGTTTATTAAACGTATTGATTATGAAGTATGTTTTGTATGTATTTAATTTAGGCCCCAAAAGGGAATCGCATCATTTAGTTTGAAATGTGTTTTGTATTTAAATCCAAGAAAATAATCACCAGAAAGAGAAAAAAAAAGTTCCCATATTTCGAACCAATCGAAAAACAGAGAGGAGATTGAGTAAAAAGAGCACATAAAATAGACTCAAGCGCCTAAATTAAAAATGGCAGGTTTGAAATAATACATCGCTATAATATCAAAATAATAAGCAATGACTTTTTAGGATATTTCTTTCAAAAATTGCATTTTTTTCTCATCAGTTAGTTTTAAAGCTCCGATATCTTTAAAATATTTGAGATAAAAATATTTTCCTACCTCATACTTGATTTTATACTTTGTATTGAAAGTATTGCTTTTGAAATATGTATTATTGTATGTATTTCTTTAATTTATGTTCCGAAAGAAAATTGCATCATTAAGTTCGAAGTATATTTTGTATTCAAATCCAAGATAGAAATTATGAAAATACAAATAGTGCTGATAATTCATGTCAATTCAGAAACAGAGAGTAAATGTAATAATATTTTTTCTTGAAAGATATATTATTACATATTCGATAAAATTTTTTTAAAATATCTCATTTTGTGAATAACTTTATCATAGTAAAGTATTCACACTTAACAAATTTATTATATCAAACACTGAAAGCATGGCTTTGTTTTATATATAAAGCAATAAACATAATTATACCTTATCAAACACTAAAAAACGCTAATCTGCATGTTATTTTTGTTCTCTACAAATACAGAAAGATTTTCGCATCATTTATTATATTATTTTATTTTATGTTATTACCGGTCATCATGTTATTTTGATTTATCATCATATTTTACTTTATATTATCATGTTACTATCATTTATCATGTCATCTCATTTGTCATGTTATCATCATGTTCTCACTTATCATAATTTATCATTTATCAGCATCATGATCAGAACAAAAATTTAGTAAAAACAATAATTTCAAAACATCTAGTTCTACAAAATTTTTTGAAAGCGAGTCAAATGTAATTAGTATATTCTTTGAAATAATAAAAAATTGTTCTTCCTAAAAACAATCTTTGGAAAGTGCAATTTTTAATTTTCATTTGACGTTAGATCTACTGTAAGATAAATCCGAAGAAATTCACTGACTTCATAAAGGGATTTAAAAGCTTTTTAAGTAAAACGAGACTCGTGTCTTTAAAATGATCAAACAGGATTCAGGGCATTTTATAAAATAACTATACTTTTCAAAAGATGGAATTTAGAAGTTTTTCGTTGACACGTATCTCAGCGCTCTCATTCTTGACTTTCAAATTTTTCAAAGACCATTTTGGCATTAAAAATTAATGAATATTTGAAATATGAAATGCTATTCGAATCTTCGACTTTTCAAACTAACTAACAAACTGAATTGATGCATAAAAATACATTGGAGATCTTTTGCACAGATATTTCTCGAGATAATACTTGCATTAACATAAGACGATGCAATCACCTTATATTAAAGCAAGGTTTGTTACAGTTGAAGAACCAAATCTAGATGAATACCTGATGTCAATTCAAGTAGTTGACTCGTCAAATAAACAAACAGAATAGATGCATACAAATCAGTAAGATATCTCTAGATTTTACTCGAGACAAGATTTGCATCAATATAAGACGATGCAATCATCTCATTTTAATGCAAGGCTTATTTCAGTTCCCCAATATCTAAATATTTGGTATACAACATGCTATTTAACGTTCCATTTTACCGGGAAGAACCTTCAGAAGACTCAACCGGCTCGTTTTCACTTTGATCTCTCGCTACTTAAGCACACATAACTGCAGCTTAATAATGCTTTTCTGTCTCCTCATGGAAATCCAGCGGCGTCTTTCAGCACAGTCAGCTGACATTAATTGGAAAATCAATGCCCCGAATCTCCATTAAGCAGTCATTCGACGGACCACCCTCCCCGGTGTTCGAGGAAACATGCTCGTGTCTTCAGAAGGGACATAATGAAGCGTCACTAGCAGACGATTCTCTGAGGAAATGTTCTATTCAGGGGCGAAAGGGTGCGTTTCCGAATCGAATCAGGATAAAGGTCGAGATTATGTCTAGGGACATTGAGAATGAGAGATCCGGACTGCTAGTGACATGGTGGGGGAGGAGGTGGGGGTCTACGGTACAGCATTTAATTTACACTCAAATTAAAGTTTGTAATGATTGTGTTAGTGGGTAAAATTTCAAATATATTTTCCAGATTTTTTTTGATATATTAGATACGTTTTAGAAATTTAAAAAAAAATTATAATTGTAAAATAGTAAAGTCATTGGAAAATACATTTTCTACTCATATTACATATTACAATAAATAATATTCTTGAAAAAACATTTTACTTTATACTTTTTAAATCCTATTTATTTTGCCTGTATATAAAGGTATATGGGAAACAATATAATGTAAAATTCAATAATTATTTGAAAAAAATCTTTAATGGATATTATCATTTTTTATATCAATGACAATGACAAATTGGCCTGATTTTGCCGGCTTGTGTGATTTTCATAGCACGGGTTTCTATAGCATTTTAAACAAACTGGTTAAGAACTAGTATGATAATAAACATATAAATTCTGTATATATTTCCCTTGATATATAAATATATCTTAAACCTTTTTCATAATACTTTATTACTAGAAAAATTAATGATGATTGAACTTGCATATCAGAATCTGCTGATTGCGAACTTTCATCGAAAACCTCTTCTGTACAGTTATCCTTGTCACTAAAATTATTTTCTGTATCATTTTTAAAAGTCTGGAGAGCTGATTCAAAATAGGAGCTGTAAATTGGATGATATTTCGGGATCAAATTGTTAGTATCATCTGCTAAGAGTTGTTGGCATGGGATACTAACGAGGATTTCGATTTTAGAGGCCGCGTTCAAAGAAATGACTAAATCGTTTTAGCCAGCGTCCTGTCTTAATGGTAGCGTTTCTCCCTAGTATTCTGGACGTCCTGGGCTCGAGTCACGGTTTTGACATGCTTGTTATTTTGTGTTCTATCTATGTGTAGTGTGAATGCGTCCAAAACCCCTGTAAAAAGGGATTGTGCAAGCGAATGTGAAGCATGAAGTAGCTAAGTCGTACTCTTGGCCCTAGTGGGCGCCACTGAAAAACAAGTGACACTCATTTCGGCTTAAAACCGCTGTCAACGGCTTGCTATTGACAAGTGCCATTGGAAACAACAACACCAATTTTTTCTAAAGCATAAGCTGTAATTGGTTGAAAAAGTACATGTGTATTGAATGTCACAGATTATAAAACTATAGTCTCAATCTGTTCAAATAAGCTACAAATAGAATAGGGGTTACAAGAACATCACTAGTGGTCTCGCAGACTGAATGTCCCCTGTTAAAAGGATGTGCGATCTGTGAGACGTGATGTAAGTTTACTTTAAGACTGAAAACTTTTTCTTGCATACAGCCGACCACCTCGCCACCACTGAACGTAGCAGTATCGACAGGATGTGTTGTGGTCGACTGCTGAATATGTATTGTCCAGCCTTACATTGACCGATCAGTCTGACAAGCATTCCTTTCGGGGTAGTTAATAACTGTCGTTCTACCCATCTGCACTCTCTCAAACAGTTGGAATGAAAATGTCAATCTTCGACATCCTATCCTTCAGGGTTTTGAGATGACCCGGTACCATCAGTACTGTACTTAAATTAATATTGACAATCTTCAGGTCCTTCCTTAACTCTAAGATCTCCATACATTCCATTAAATAGTGGTATACTGTACCAATTTCCCTATGAACGCATTTATTTTTTTTGCGTTCTTCCAAATCTTAGGAAATATGCAGGAAAAAGCGAGCAATAATGTGCAACAAATGGACACATTGCTAAGGCATTGTAAAATATATATAATGCTCGTGATTCTATATTTAATTCATTTTGCCTTATAATTTAATTTTGAGGTTTGGAGGCATATCTGATAATATTGCCCCGATGAGGGGTATCTTTTATTCAAATCCATGAAAGCAATCATCAAAAAAACAAAAAGTTCTCAAAATCCATGGGAATTCGAAAACAGACAAGTAATGTAATAATATTTTTTCGTAAAAGATAAATTGTTACATATTCGATAAAAAAAATTTAAAATATCTGATTTTGTGAATAACTTTAAAATAGTAAAAGATTCACTCTTAATGAATTTATTATATCAAACACTAAATACATGGCTTTGTTTTATATATGAAACAATAAACATAATTACAAATTTCATTTGGGTTATCAATTACTAAAAGAAGCTGAGCTACATTTTAATTTTGTTCACTACAAATACAGAATAATTTTCGCATCATTTATCGTGTTATTTTCATACATGATATCAGGTTATCATCATTTATCATCTTATCATCATATTTTTCATTATCATTATTTATCAGCATCATGATCAGAACAAAAAAATTTTTAAGAACAATCATTTCAAAACATCGAAATCGAAAAAAAAAAAAAAATTTGTAAGCGAATTAAACGAAATTGGTAGATTCTTTGAAGCAATTAAAAATGGTGTTTCCTAAGAAACAATCGTTTTAAATGCAATTTTTAATTCACATTTAATATCAGATCATCTGGAAGGCAAATCCGAAGAAAAAAAGTAACTTCATAAAGTTATTTAATGGCTTTGTAAGTAAAAAGAGACTCGTGTCTTTATAATGATCAAATAGCTTTCAGGGCATTTCATAAATTAACTATTATTTTCAGAAGATGGAATTTAAAAGTTTTTTGTCAACAGGAATCTCTGCGCTTTCATTCTAGACTTTCAATTTTTTAAAAGAACTTTTTGACATTAAAAATTAATGAATATTTGAAATGTAAAATTCTATTCAAAATAATAAATGTTTGATTTTGGAGTTGTTGCAAATAAAAGAAGTTTATCAAATCTTTGCTAATATTAAGGATGCAGATGTTTTTAAAGAAATATATTTTGCAAGAAGGAAATGCTTTTGTTTATAAGACAAATTGCCAATTCTTAACCTTTTTAATAAAGATAGTACTTGTTTTCTTAAATTAAAATATTATTTTTGCTTTAACGTTATAAAAATCTCGTTATTTACTAATTAAGCTGGTATTTTCCGAGGTTTTATGACCTGGTGGTACTAAGAGACCTCTGTAACTCGAAGTATCAGACAAAAAGTCGCCAAATTTCGTAAAAGAACTATTGATGACATGGGAAACAGAAATCTGCAAAAAAAGTGCCAAAATTAACTATAATGGAAAATGTGGTGTTTTACTTTTGATGAAAGCTAAAATTTTGCATATAACATGGGAAAAATTTCATAAAATGAAATTTATGTAGGTTTTAATTCATGCAAAAGACTAATTTTTTATGGATAAAAATTGAAGAGTTTTTTATAGTTTCTTTATAAAAATTGTGCTGATTTTCTAAAATTCAAATATTTTTTGTTTAACTTTTTAACAAATTCATTATTTACTAATCAAGATGGTATAATCCGCGATATAAAGGCTAGTTTTTTAAAAAAAATGTTGGTGTTGAGGTAGCTCTGTAGCTCTAAACATCCGCCAAAAAGTCGCCAAATTTCGTAGGGATACAACTGATGACATAGAAAACATGAATTCGCAAAATAAAGTTTTAAAATTTGCCGATAGTGGAAAATGTGGTGTTTTACACTTTATGAGAGCTAAAATTTTGCATAAAACATGGGGAAAATTGCATATTACCATAATATATAGGTTTTAATTCATGCAAAAGACTAATTTTTTATAGATAAATTGAAGAAATTTTCTTAAAACTTTGATTCGAAATTGTTTTGAATTTTAACCTGTAACCATCCCGTATGTGTAAGCAATAAGCTGACCAAGTTTCATGGGAATCAGATAAACGGTTTTGGAGATATTCAGAAAAACATTCATTTTTATTTATAGATTCATTTAATTTATGTTATTAATCATATTTTAAGCCACCGGCGGGTGACCGAGCTCCGCTCTGAGAAAACAGGTATCGAAGCTAACTCGAAGATTTAAATTTTCAATTGTGATTTATCAAAACCATAAGAAAACCATATCATGCCATAAGAAAATTTGTGAAACCATTGGTGAACAGATAAAGGGTTAAAGTGCACCATTGTAAACTATTCTAAACAAAGTTAGAGTTTGGAAAGGAAACTATTCTATACAAAGGTAAAGTAAAAGTAAAGATTGAAGTGTGTTGAAGTTCAATATTTTTGATAAATTTATTTAGAAAAACCAAACATATATACATACCTAAGAAACATATTATAAACCTATAACAGCATAAACATAAAACTTTATTAGTGCGCCATATTGGCTATAGATGGCAGCACGTTACCGCTTGAAAATTTAA
>JAPMOQ010036491.1:0-12160 GCA_026543055.1 Argiope trifasciata | reverse complement strand
CTTTTTTATGAATCATTAAGGCATTCACTTTAATAATTTGCTTTTTTATGAATCATTAAAATGTTCATTTTTTATAATTCATTCATTTAAGAATATTTAAAACCTCCATTTATATAATACTCATTTATTAATCCCTTTAATAGTTCCTTTTCTGTGGATCATTAAAATATTCATTTTAATAATCTCCTCTTTTATGAATCATTATTCCGCACAAACCCAGATTAATTTATCTATCATTCAAAAGATATTCCCTTTTACAAGTGAGTACTTGCTTGCTCTATTTTACGGCACATCAGACGAGGATACCTATTTTATTTTAAGAGGATTTTACCTGCTCAACCTATTATTTAGGGAATGTTCTTCAAAAACTGAAATTGCTTCGTAAAACTTTTAGTAAAGTCTTCACCAGGTAGGTAAACACAGTTGAAATTGCCTTTTATTGACTCTTGACCTTATACGGCTTTCATGAACAAAAGCTATTTTGGAAAATTCTATGACAACAAAACCTAATATTTAACAATATGTAGAAGGGTTGAGGAGGATATAAAATGTTGGAAAACAAGGAAAACGGATTTCGTTTTATATGTATAAGCTTCATTTTATTAAGATAAAATGCTCTTCAATGTTTGTGATTTTATTCTCATGGATACGATATTTCGATTTATAAAAATAATGAAATGATGTTTTTAGAATTAGGTTTAATGGGGCAAAATTATACAGAGAATTATACTGTTATTGGAATTTTGAATCAAATTTATTTTGTGACTCTTTGTGCAACGATATATTACTAATTATAATAATGTCAAAAGTTTTTCGAAAATTATGGAAGTTTTAATATATATGAATTTATAAAGTATTGGAAGTACATTTTGCTGTGCATTAAAGTAAAAAAACAAATAAATACTTTTTTAAAAATATTTAAAGGTTTCTAGATAGAAAATTGATTTAATTGGAAATTTTTTAAAAATAAATTAGTTAAAATTTATCTAATTAATATTGATTTATTTATATTAGATAATTTTTCTTATACCTTCTGATAGTTTGATATTATCTGATAATGAATTGTTCAAAAATATGAAAAAAAAATGTGTTTAAAATTATATTCATCAGAACTGTATAACTTTGTAGATACTGTTATTATCAATATTAAAACATAAATGTGTTTTTTATATGGGAATTGACAAAAGCTATTACAGAATTTTACTTATTGATTGTGTATATATATAAGATCTTTCACGAAGCTTTAGATGAAAATCTTGGAATATCATTTTGTTAGGGAAAAAAGATAAGGGATTTAAGTTAAATATATATTACCTTTTATTTATATTCAAAATTCTTTTAGTAACTTGGTTGGCTCAAAAAACTGAACTTTATTCACTCATAACTAGTAGTATAAATAAATTTTTAATCAAACGGAAACTAAAATTTTCTTTACGCATTTAAAATTTTATTTTTAATAACCAAGAATTGTTTGACTGAAGTGACAATTTCAGTCAAACCATGAAAGATTACCAAGATTCAGATTACCAAGAAAGTGACCAGAGTGTTACTTTTACACATATATTTAATTTTACAGGCCTAGAGTTTCAGCTCAAATATTCACCATTATATCTGTCTACATGTAAATTTGTTCATTAAGTAATCATTAAAAGAGAAACAAGTTTTCTTTGAATTTTGCAGAAATATCACAATAAGTAAATAAATAAGTTCAAAAACATGAATAAAAATTTAAAAAGCAAATGAATGGAAAACTTTTATATCTTTAGGGTTTTTATTTCTGTTTTCTTATTTTAAACCTTTGGTTGCGGCACCACATTCAATTGCAATTTTATTAATGCAGGGGGAAAAGTTCAGTTAATATTAAGTCACAATTTCATAACTTAGATTCAAACATATCATGTTTGGTTATAAATTTCCATTTTTGTGCCTCAGAATTTTTCTGTTTCATAGCGTACCGTATTAAAATATTGGGTATTTAAGCAAAGATACATTGTAAAATAAAAATAAAAAGTTAACATACCTGAATTTGGAAAACTGTGTAAAAGGAATGACAGTTAAAAAGAAGAAAAACACGCACACACGCAATCTCACAAAAGAAAGAACAAATAACAAATTTTTTTGGAATTCTGTGATAAATGATCGATTTTTTTCTACAAAAAGAAAAAAAACCATGCAAATACATGCGCAGTAAGAAAAAAAATACAATACAGCCTCATGCTGTTGTCAATTGAGGACAATTACTTGATATTGACGGAACCGCAGTTTTTTTAGCCTTTCTACGCATGCGTTGCTTATTAAACGTCTAATAAATGGTCGAATACAAACCCAGCATGGAACCTTTTGACTTTTTAGCCAAAGTAATAAATCCAATAGACAGGTTGATAAAGTTTTCTAGCATTTCTGTGGTTAACTAGTTTACTTGCATGTTGTATTGTACAGCTAATTTATTGGGTACTTGTCATTTTGTCATCCTTGGCAATGTAAATTCAGCATTCGAGTACATTTTCACAAAAAATCTATTCAATTTAGTTTAGTAACTAAATATATATATAAGTAATATATGCAGTAGAAAAAACATTAATTACTATATTTAATAGTTATAAAAAATCATTATAAATTTGTGTAATTTATAAAAACAGATATAAGTTTGCTGATTTTTATTTTTATTTTACCTGGTTTCTTTGTGTAAATATCCATCATTTTAACACGATATACAGTGAAAAAGAAAAAAATTCAAGAGCGCCAGACCGGCAGTTTATAGCCAAGCATGGAATGCCTGAATCTGTCTTATAAAATTGTGGTAAACATAGATAAACCCCTTTCTGCGCATGCTCTGGCTACTGGCCCTCTTATAAATAGCCGAATGTAAACTCATATGTCACTCAAGAAATTACGTCATTAGAAATGCTAAGTTTTGGCCAAAACGGTAAGCCCTATTTGTTCGGAATTACCCTCGTTGGGTATCACTAAGAAACATCAAAATCTAGTTCAGTCATTAAATTTTATTTTATTGACTTACTTATTTAATTTATTATTATTATTATTAATTTTATTAAAATTTTTAATTATATATCTGATAACGAGTTTAAATAAGCAACTCGTGCCGTGGTGTGAATTTACACCTTCGAACGTGTATTCGTGACAGATTGACTCTAAACAAGATGGTACGGGGAACAAACGAATGAACGAGGAACCCGCCCGCACGCACACACACACACACACACACAGAGAGGGAGAGAGAGAGAGAGAGAGAGAGAGAAAATGCCTTATCATCTTTGACTATCTGGTCAAAGAAAAACCACCACCTCTCATCAGAAAGCACAAAGAACAAAAATGTACAGCATTAATTAATGATAATTTTCTTAGGCCAAAAGAATCACCAAATTGGTGGGCATGCTTGGCGGGCATGAAACGTGGATTTTATTTAAATATCAAAATGTTTATAGTGGAAAGAGGCAAAAATAATTACTTCTAGAATTTGCAAGCATAAAAGAGTTGACATTCAGATGAAACCGTTGACAAAGAATTTCAATTTTGAATAATTATTTGGAATAATAATAGGCAGAACGATAAAATGGATGAAAAAAACACGAATTCTGTGCTCACCTGTTATCATGACATAATAAATGAGGAAGTAGTTATAAAAATCAAATGTCAAAATAATTTGGTTAATGGAGACGAAGATAAATTGTTTGATTGAAATTTATGAATGCAAATATATGATAAGAGACTTTGGTGCTTGTTTTCCATCTTCACACGCTTTAATCTTGCGTGGAAATATATAATTATTCACTTACGAATTCATAATACTAACATGAAGATGATATAAAAAACACGGAAGTAACTGCATTATTTATGCATTTGCAGAAATTGAAAATGCATAAATTAGAGAATTGTCTTTTTTTTCCAATTCTTACTCTTAGTTCACTGACTGTCACTATATAAATATTTATATATAGTATATTGCTCAAATTTTCAATCATTAATAAAGTACTTTTTATTTATCCAATCATGTTCAAATACATTTTTTTAAACATATATTGGGTGGCACTTAATGTTAATAAATTTTTCTTTTTTAAATATTTATTCATTAATTAAATTTCATTAATTTTTAATATTATGAGTTTTAGCAGTTTGTTATGAAAATTGAAATCAACGAGCAGTTATTCGATTGTTAATTTATGCATTTTTTACTTGACAAACGCGAGTTCAGGTTTTGTGAAAATCAATTTTTTTATAATTATTTAATAAAAAGAAATTGAATATTTTTTTTCTTTGTTGATGTAAATAGGAATAACAAAAATCTTTTATATTATTTGCTAAATTCTAAAATCTTGAAAATTATAATGCAGAGGCACGTTAATATCATATAAATTATATGTATTGTCTAAGCAACATATAATTGCCGTGTCACGGTATGCCCATCATCATTATAATAAGAAACCTGGAGGGAATGTTGTTTCATCAAAATATTATACTTGTAATTACTTAGGTATTCTCTTCCGGTATTTATTATGCAGTTTCCTTGGCATATTCACTCTGGTGGTTTTTGATGTGATTTCTATATAAATATGTAATGAGGATGTAAATATTTTATGAAGGATGAACAACAATTATGAATTCTGAAAGTTTAATCCACATTTTGCACGCTGAGAAAGACTAATGAGAATGTCATTGCGATGAATATTGTATATTCTCAAGATCGTAGGGTTTTCACCTATAAATTAGCGGAAATGAATGAATTATAATTTAATTTTAATTATGTTACACTAGGTAAATGCACCCATCTTCATAACGTTATAGCTTAGAAATATTTTAAATATTTGTGAATATATAAAAATTGTTATGAACTTGTAATTTTGCTTTCCCGCACAGGTAATATCATCTAAAGAAAGATGTCGCATCAAAGATCTCAAAGCTTGGCGACCATTTGGCTACGAATTAAGGGACTTTGGCAACAAAATGGATAATTCTTGAAACATTGGGAATTTTTTTCGATCCGTACATTAGGAAACAAGATATATCCCAATACGCCCTGATTGATCAAGAACCTTCTAGTCTCACCTCCTGGGAACTATAAAAGGCGTCCTTCTCATGCGATGTGAGTAGTAAATTGTAGAGTCCTGGTGAATGGTGAATAGTAGTTGGGAGTCGTCGAGAGAATACCAAAGCAACGTCCGAGTATTAAATTATTATGCATCATATAATTTCGCCGTCATTTCTTTTGTTTTGTCCCGTTATAGTGTCGTCGTAAACGGAATAGTCACTAATTGAATTAGTGAGTCGGCAGCTAAAGCGAGAAGAAACAGAGGTGTAGTTTCAGCCGTTTGAAGGGAAAGTAGAGGGAAGTTCTGAAGATCCCCACCCCTACTGAATCTTGTCTGACCGCTTTGTGTGTTGTGGACGTTGACACTACCGCATTTCTACGCGTGGGCTACTGTTTGCAGTAGAGTGCTGCTGTGTGCTGTCCTGTGTGTTTGACTCTGCTGTATATTGTTATCTGTAAATATTTGTCGTCTTTGTGCTGTCCTGTCTTCGAATAAATAATTGATTGTGTGCAGCTGATTGTGTTATCTCAGACAAAAAAAATCCACTACACGAATTCGAAATCTATGGATAGGAAATCCTTAACGATATTACATGAAAGTCCTTTGTAAAATGACATTCGTATAATATTGTTTGAATAGGTGAAATACATGCACTTTGGGTGGTTTTAAAATAGTAATACTTTTTCAAAGAATAAAACCAGACGGTTAAAATACCGTTCACATTTAATTCAGTTATTCTCAGCGGTATATTCATGTATGTGAAGCGGAGTTGCAGTAAGGTCTTGATTTCGGAACCGGCGAGTTTCTGGTTCCAGACCCAATTTCACCGAACAACCGTGTGGTGAACGTTCAGTCAGTCGCAGCCAAGTATACTCTTCATCTGATCATGGTTGAAAATTAAGGTTCGCCCTAAATAGGCACTGGTATTACTTTGAAACTTGGAGTTAATGTATCCAAACTAAACCAGAATATTCGATTCTTTCGGAAAATGAGGAGCAATTTTATGCTTGCGGACAAACACGTTATATATATAAGGTAAAAAAAACCCAATTAATTTTAAAAATGTAAAAAAATTTCGGATGAGTCGCTTTATTAAGGTTGCCTTTTAAAACAAAATGAGAAAAATAGTAAAATTGAATTCGTTGAGAATCGAAACTTAATAATTATCTTAATTTACTAATCAATACAAACTGTTTGAAACAATTACGATGTATATATATTATTACCAAATAATAAAATATCGACCTATTAATTCTTAAAAATACACTGATGGGAAAAAAAATCCCAACACCGAGAAAAATTTATTGTACAGTACAGAAATTTTAGGAATACATTTGTCTAGGTAACAAATTTAATTGATTAAAGTTTCAAGATCACAGGTAGAGCCATTGGCGAGAAGAGCCATTTCAAATGTGAAATGTTGGTACATTAGTAACCAGTGCAACTGCCAGAATTTTGAATGCAAGCATGCAAACGTGCATGCATTGTGTTGTACAGGTGTCGGATATCAGTTTGTGGGATGGAGTTTCATGCCTGTTGCACTTGGGCGGTCAATGCAGGGATGGTTAATGCTGGTCGTAGATGACGCTGGAGTTGTCGTCCAAGGATGTTCCATACGTGCTCGATTGGAGAAAGATCTGGTGATCTAGCAGCGGAAGGCAACATGTCGACACTCTGTAGAACATGTTGGGTTACAGCAGCGGTATGAGGGCGAGCGTTATCCTGTTGAAAAACGTCACCTTGAATGCTGTTCATGAATGGCAGCACAACAGGTTGTATCACTAGACTGACGTACAAATTTGTAGTCAGGGTGAGTGGGATAACCACGAGAGTGCTCTTGCTGTCATATGAAATTGCTCCCCAAACCATAACTTCAGGAGTAGGCCCTGTGTGTCTAGGCCACAGACAGGTCACTAGCAGGCGTTCACCTTGCCTCCTTCTAACCAACAAACGGCTATCACTGCGACCAAGGCAAAACTGGCTATCAGAAAACACAACAGATCTCCACTCCGTCCTCCAATGAGCTCCAGCTTACCACCACTCACGTCGCAAACGGCAGTGGTTTGGAGTCAGTGGAATGTACTGTACAGGGCGACTGACTCGGAGCTGTCCTTGAAGTAACCGATTTGTAACAGTTCGTTGTGTCACTCTAGTGCCAACTGCAGCTCGAATTTCAGCTGCAGACGCAGTACGATTAGCCTCAGCCATACACCGAATACGACGGTATTCCCTCTCAGTAGTACCACGTGGCCACCCGGAACCTGGTCTTCTTGAGGCAGTACATTCCCTTGACGACTGCTGCCAATACTCATGCACAGTGGATACATTCCTGCCAAGTCTTTCAGCAATATCGCGGAAAGAAAACCCACCTTCTCGTAGCCCTACATCACGACGTCGTTCAAACTCAGTGAGCTGTTGATAATGCCTTGTTCATCTTCTCAGAGGCATCCGTGACTAGCATTAACCCACTACGTCAAATCTAGACTGTAAATAATGATCATGAACCTCACAGCGCTTATTTAGAGTAAACCTCATTTGCATGTTCATAGTGTCGCTACTAGCGCCACACTTACGCGCGTAGCTCGAAATTTGAATCGACGTCATCTTTCAGATATATAAACACGTCTACCAAATTTCGTTTATCTAGCACAGCTCCTTCCTGGTGTTGGGATTTTTTTTCCATCAATGTATTAATCTACTTAGAATGTTTATGAATATAATATTTTTTGTACACACAAACTACTATTTTCTAATTTTTGAGATCATAAAAACTGTTTCATAATAGATTAAACTTTGAAGAGGAGTCAAATCCTTCCATGTTTCCCACTTAAGAATGAATGAAGTGGTGTTTCCCCACTAGGAGAAAGAGAAAATTCTTTTATCAAAACAGTTATTGAACATGAGTAAAGTTTTTTTATATATATAAAAATTCAATTATTTTATTTCCACAAAAAAAAAAAAAAATTACATTCCTTGAAAATAACAGCTATAATGTCCCAGTTCTATGTCAATCTTTTAAAAACTCATCTGCTGTAAAAGAATTATACGGAATAATAAAGCAATACTGGTAAAAGCAGGTGAACATTTTAAAAGCGCATCTTCCTTCAACGAAGCGTACATAAAAATAATGCAATTCTGGTAAAAGCAGGTAAAAATATAAATGAGAGTAAATGATGTTAAAGAATATTGCCATTTATGCTTTATTCAATACTACGCGATTTCAATCTTCAATTATTTTTTGCCTTTAGTTATTCAAAGCTTCCTACCGTAAACAGAATAATTTTCTCATTTTGATAATAATAATATAGTACATTATTCTTAAACTGGTTTAATTCTTTCTCCAAATATTTCACCTTAGCATTTTCTTTTATTTTCGGCAACAAATCTATAAAGACATATATTTCTGCACTGGCTAAGTAACTGTTGGAAGTGTGTTTTCAGGAGTGGTAAATAGTTTTGAAAATTTAGTCCGTATTTAACTAAATTTATTTATTTAAAATGCTTTCATTTTTAGAGTTGCTGCCATTTCCTTATAACGTATGTTTTTATTATAATTAAGAACATTATAATATTTTGTTAAACATTGCGCGTTAATTTCTCATTTGTAGAACTGGAATTTATGTTGAAGAATCGTGTTTTCATTAGGAAAACAACTAATGCCACATAAATAACTAAAAATAGATATTCAGCACCAAGATTGACATTTCTAGTTTGTAATACTTACTAATACCAAATCACTTATCAGAAAGTATATTTTCCTTAATACAATCTCATTCTTTATCCCTTTGTTTTTAGCTCTAAATAACAATAAGTTTCGTGGATTCGACATTTCGCGTCAAGACATTTCACTTTTTCATTGCAGCTCTTTTAGAATGTGACAGTCAGCTTGTATAATTTCCCCAAGGAATTAAGCTGCCTTTACTCTTGTCAGTTTGGACCAAAATTTTGAAGAAGGCATCAAACATCAAATGCTTTTTTTGTTTTATTGATAATGTTTCTATTTTACAGATAAGACTTTGCAAGAAAATCCATGATTACGGTTGTCATCTGTTGTCATGTTAATATCCCAAAGGCATTCGTGAACTGCTGAATAAAAGAAACTTAAAACTGATTTGAAATGAAAAGTTTTGGAGAAACAAAATCTATAAAAATAAAGATATCAAAACAAACTTTAACAAACAAGTCCATTACGAAGAAAATCTTACTTATTCTGATTTCAAAATTTTTTATTGCAAATATTTGGATTCCCCATTTAGTTTGGGTTTAGTAATTTGGATTCAAAAATCATATCTTGGTAAACTGAGAGTTAAAAGTAGATTCCCTACCTTGGAAGCTAGTAATTTTAAATATCTTTCGAACTATGGAACGTTAAAATAGAAAAAAATAATTTTCGGGATTTTCTCAAAACATGGATTCGGATTTTTTTTCTAAAATTAAATTAAAAATGCAATTTAATTCCGAAAAAATTAATGCACTTTTTAATGAGCGCCTATTTCCGAAGAAGCAAATGTGCCCCAAAATTAGCTATTCATGTTAAAACTATTGTATATATTGTGCATTTTATGCAATTATTTCTGTATTTACATATCATTTACCAATAGAGTACTTGCCCATTAAATTTAGCATCTCCAAAAATTAATTAATTCACTATCTGACTTTGGGTGAATTGTCTTTCTTGGAAAAGCGGAAATGATATTTCACATTCTATTAAATAATAAAAGAGTGTAATTATTTTATTTTTGTATGTTTTGAATTTTTCAAAATTGAGCTCCTAGTTTTTATGTTAATTTTTCTTAGGTTCCTTGAATATAAAATTTTCAAATTCATATTCTTAGAATGTGATCATAATTACACCTTAATTACAGATAACGAGTTTTTTAATATTACAAATTACGATTGTGTGTGTATGCGTACAGTATAAGTTTATTAAAACTTTTCTTTAAAAAATACACATTATTAAATTGTGTATTTTGGAAATATTTGTGGATAAGCCCTTATGAAATATGTATACCATTATTGTGTTTACGGTTCACTGGTAAGCTTTTTCCGCATATCACAATCTTACAAAAAATGTTTTCTTTATTGTTGAGGTTTCATATAGGGTGTCTGCAATTGCCTTTCTCAAACAAACTCCATTTAACAGAAAACACACACAAAAAAAAATTCCAGAGATCAATAGCTATACAGAGAATTCATAATAGGGCTACAAGTAGACGAGCTCTTCCGGAAACTGGATATTCTTTCCATTAGAATCACAGCAACAACACAGAAAAATATGAAAAATGATTACTTTTCTCAGTGATGGACACTTTGTACTTTCTAGGAAATGGTATAAAACATTCTAAACACTTGATGCATCTGAACACATGATAATTATATGGTATACAACATTTTAAGGACTTGATACATTTAAAAAAATACTTATCAAGTATATGTTCGGATGATGATGATTTGATAGCATTTGTTCATCGATAAATACAGCAAATGTCATTGAGCAAGCTGTGTTCAGACAGTTTGCTAAACTCAATAATTATAAATTAAAAGATAATCTACATGAGCCATTCTAAATATTTTGATCAATTTTTTTTCCAAAATTCATTTTATCTACGACTAGGCTATTACGATTGAAAATATATGAATTGCAGAGAATATATGACACACGTCAAATCAGGTTCTAAATAAATTTATGTCGACAGTAGAGAAACACCATTTAACTGCCTGGCGTTCAGTAAATATCATAATCTCAATCTCTTAACAGACATTTAGCAGACGATTTCTTTTCATATATTTTATAACTGCTATAATTTTTATTTCAGTTAAATTATTATTAGAGAGTAAAAGCAAACGATTTTTCTCTGGTAAAAATATTTTATTAATATTTGTATTATAGCTAATGATCAATTAGAAAAATTTTAAATTTGTAAATGATTTCTAAATTATGAGTTGAAATGAAAAGAATAAACAAATCCGATGGAATTCTAAAACACTTCGAGTGCTATTCTGATTGTTTTTAGTATTTAGGATGCTTCCCAAGATATATAAATATATATATAGTTTAAAGCTTAAAAACAAGGGGTTGTTTTCTAGAAAGCATGCAAAATTGTGGTCACCAGGACATGATTGAAAAGAACGATCAGTAAATTAAACTTTCGATTTTCTTTACCGAAAAATGTTCAATAAGGTGCAAGATGATCTTGAGATCGGTATTCACCTTACTTACCAGACTTGCATTGTAAAGATGCATTTTAATTGTCCTGTCTCAAAGATAGTTGAATGGGCTTTATGAAAAAAAAAATGGATGGTTCAAAAATGAACATCCATCATTCAATGGTGTTGGTTACTGAAATGGCTTGCCTTTTATCGTCTACCAAAGCGAGCAAAAGTCACGAAATGAAACCACTTACCACTGATTTTCTAATTTCAAATATGATCTGGATATTCGTAAGATATCTGAACAAAGTACAACACATCTCGCTCTATGGCGAGTTTAATTTTTATAGAGTAATTATTTGTTGCGCTACATTCTTTGATTTTCTCTAATGCTCATAAAATGTTATCTCTGGATATTATATCTTATTTTCAGTGACGAAACAAGTTTGAATTTTTGATAGAACTGATGTTTAAATTGAATAAAATAATCTCAAAACTAATTTTATTAATTTTATTCTTCAAATCGTATAGTTGAGTTAATTATTGGAACCAGTCAGTGAAAGGATTTTTTTCTAATAGAATCTCACAATGACGTTATATAATTGTATAAAATTTGAACTTTCTGAAAACATTTGTTATATTTATTCATTTTGTATAGTTATAAAATAAATAAATTAGCAATATAAAAGAAAACGAAACTAATTAGGAAACTCAAACAAAACTATTTCGAATTCAAACAAGACTAAAATTTAAACTTAAAATTTAAAAGGCAATCATAGTATTTAGTGTGCGCGAATGCAGCTACCACCAAAATACTGATGAATCACATAAATTAGCAATATAAGAGAAAACGAAACTAATTAAGGAAACTGAACCAAAAACTATTTCGAATTCGAACAAGACAAAATATAAATATTAGAATGATTGAAACAATTAATAAAGAATCCGGTCTGAGGACTTTC
>JAPMOQ010036485.1:312364-344447 GCA_026543055.1 Argiope trifasciata | reverse complement strand
AAAAAAAAAATGCGAAGAATAAAACCATTTGTACTCTATAAGCATTGATAAGTTAAGAGGGTATAAATATAGAAATGTGATATAAAATATTGGAGGAAATTGATTTAGAAAGCAAAAGTTTTAGTAAGAAATGCACGCAGTATGAAGGAACTATTATAAAATGCAATATAATTTCTTGAAAATAATTTAAAATTTTAATACGAAAATATTATTGGAAAGAAATCAAACAATAATTTCGTGCAAGTAATTGCTGCAATATGGTTTCGATGTGTTTACTGCTACCAGTGTTCCAACTTGAGTTTCCGGATGCAAAAGTAATAGGTTTGCCTCGTTGTGCTATTTCATACGCGTCCTTAACAACAGTGAGGCATGAAATATGATTGAATCTTAAAGGCATCAACAGTATCCTAGATGATACTATCCTCAATTAAGATAGAAAACAACTCCTAATTAATCCGTCAAAGGGTCTGTTTCAGGCGGCATAGCCTTGAATTTCATCTTCTTGCTGACTTCAAGGTAAGATTTATGTCATCTTAACCAACTTTAAATTAATCCAGTTGAATAATATACTCAATAGTCTTTCCCTGATTAAGTTAATGAATCAGTCGAATCCGTTTTCCGATTACAAACTAACTTTTTCAACTCTGATTAAGCCATCTTCTTGAAAAATATGTTGACAAATTTAGCTATAACTTAATAAAGCCATTTTACATTATCATAATGAAAGGCCTTTATATCATTCTAATTATTTCAAGATGCATCGATGAAATATAATTCATGCTAACTACAATAAATGTCAATAATAAATTCAAATATTGCCATGATAATTGCCAATGTAATTTTCTTTCATTAAGTTTACAAGTTTCTTTTCAATTTAGCTTTGTATACATTATATTTATATGTGACTCATTCGTTTAATTTCCATGGATTCTACTCTTCAGTAAATCATATTCAATGTTTCAACATTTTTATTTTATTATCAAATAATGAGTTGAAAATTTGAAGTCAATCGCATTTGGACAAAGTGGAATTTCAAGAAGAAAAAAAAAGAGGTAAAGGAATAAATAAGGCGAAAAGAAAATGCATTGATAAAAATTATACCAAGGAAAAAAAATTCCAAAAAACAAATGAACAAACAAAATTGAAATCTAGATATTTCCGTTCCATAACTTTAATTAAGTGTCCACAGGTGATAAAATAATTCTCATAACTCCACCGTAAAGAGCGATCTCCATAGCCATCACCAACTATGTCAAATCCAACCAGACCCTCTCCGCAATTTTTTATCATCTGAAAACAACGCTAAAAACAAATAAAAATAATCATCTTCTCGCAAAAAAATTCTCATTCAAGTGCTCCAGCAAAAATGCCAAAACTCTTGATTAGATTTTTTTTTCTCCCTTCTTTTCTTCTCCGCTTAATTCTTTTTCTTCGGAGCGTTTTTTGTACACACCTTTTAAAAGTGCAGGGGACGAGGGGGTGCGCGGCAAAAATGTCCACAAAACTTCAGCTCTTAGTTCTCGATATTAATTCCTGATGCTCCGAGAGGGTCTGGATCGGCCTTTCTTCACAGATAGGCTCCCCTACTTTAATGGAACGGCATGCCTAGACAATGGGTCCACAGGAATGCAGATTTTTTCTTCTTTATTTTTTTCTTTGTCTTCTTCCTTCACGGGCGTTTTAAACGACCCATACTTACTGCCCCCCACCACTCTTTTCTTACCCTACTTGGCTGTATTGTGTGCATCAGATCAGCTCACAGGCCATACAGACAGGATAATTTTCATTCGTACACTGCTAAGAGTCCCATTAAAATGTAGGAAATCTGTTGTGAAGTTTGGAAACTTTGTAACGATTAACTTTTTTTCTTGTTATTTATTTGTTAAGCTTTGTTTGATGACCCTTATTGATCCGTGTATTTCTCTTTTTCTTTTCAATGGAGAGATGCTTTAAGGGTGCTTTTAAAATTCGAAAGAAATATAAAATGAACTTAATTTTTAATTTAAGTACCTTTATCATTTTTTGTTTAAGAAAATCACGAAAAAGTATTAATTGTTTATTAAAAGTTTCAACCGTGGATTCAATTTTACATAAATTTTAAGTTTTATGCAATTTAATGATCTACAACATAAGAATCAAACAACGCACTTTCCATAAAACACAATATAAATATCAATATCATAACCAGCAATCAAAGATACCACTTGTAAAAGGATATATGCTTTAAAATCTATAAGAAGTAAATGTACATAATATGTAAATGTACATATTGCGTAATATATAAAAGTATATATTGCGTAATATATGTGTAATATAAAATGTATAAGAATGTAATAATATGCGTGAAAATTTCTAAGAAGTTGTATCCTTCTTATAAATTTCAATACAACACGAATCTATTTACCCGTGTACTAATATGGTTGAATATCTATATAAAGTAAACTAAAATAATAATTTAAAAAATCTAAGATAATTATATAAATCTCATAAAAAGCCTACTGTAGCAATTCCTTATGAATAATTTTTTATAGTAAAACACATTAATATAATATATCTATGAGGTATAATTAATTTTGAAAAGTTCGATAATTTCGATTTTTTTTTAAGTTGTGCCTTGAAAATAGCATGAAACTATATTCTACTGGCAAACTCTTTTGATGCTGGTTGTTGTGTTGAATTGTACACACTACCAGCGATTGGTAATAAGATAGTTCTTTGGAAATATTAGTAATATTTCATTTCAGTTAAGTCCATTATAAGTAATTTGTAAATGATATTCAAGGCAAAATATTTTAAAATATCAAACTGTGCCAGACAAAAAAAATTATTTTATATAGCAATATATATACACCAGTTATGTCTATTATACACATAAATGCCATAATTAAGTCAAATTCCAATAGAACATAGTATCATAAAAGGTATAATTGTTCCAGTAATCGTTTTTTTTTAATTTTACAGTGCCTTTTGTGATAATGAAATTTACTTCCCTTATCCATCATGCAAATACCCAGATAATTAAAAGAATTTATTTTCCTTAACTTTCAACAAGGGATGAAAATTGTTTAAATGGATGGTATGGGAGTATCCTATCTAAGCAACTTTTCAAAGACATATTTATAAGCAAAATATGAATTTTAAAATACGCTTAAAAATAATTAAAATATGTTAATTATATAATATTTATGAATAATTAAATTCATTAAAGTATTCAAAAAGTATTTAGTAAATTCAAAACAATATTTTTTTAATTTTAAGAGGATGTAAAAATTATTTTTAATAATATAATTTATTAGTAAGCTGCCGCGAAGAAACACCAAAATTTCACTAAATTTCAAATTCATTCCAATTAAATTTTTAAAAATATTTCTCCTAGATGCACATTTTCGCACTTTAAATTAGGTATTAGTCAAATGCGTCTGGGTCAAGTGCAATTAGGTCAAGTCAAATGATCTGATATTCAAAGAAACCTGTGGCTCAGACACACATGCACATTCATTTGAATTATTAGTTAAGATTTAAAAAAACCAAATGCAAGAATTTTATGCTAGATTAAAGTACTACTTTTTATTTTGTAATTGTATGAATTCGATTCCAAACTTTGGAAGCAATATTTAATTTCGTTTTTTAATGTAAATTTCTTTGTTCAGCGATATTTTACAGGCTTGATAGTGGCAAAAAACATTCAGGAGTCATTCTTCGACTAACGATTGTCAATGCGGCCAATAATATATCTCTTTACCCCGTTTCCTTCTATACAGCCATTATTTGATTACCTACAAGAAACTAGGGTTAGTGTGCGGTTAAAATAACCAGAGAAATTAACCACTCACTTTTTACCAATCAATCTAATCAAACCTTTTATTTATTCAATTGGCAGTTTGGGAAAATTTTAGTTTCAAGCGATGTAATAATGCTTATACACTCTTTATGTGAGCTTAAACAAATGATTTCGTATGATTGTATGGTCGACAATTTGTGACAACGTAAGGTAAATACTTGGACCAAGGTCCACATCTTTTTCCTGGTACATTGTAAAACAAGTTTTAAGCTTGGCATAGAGATAAATTTTCATCTGATTTCAAGGGGTTGTTGTTATTGTTTTTGTTAGACAACTAAATGTGTGAGTTAACTTGATAGAAGAATTTCAGACATTGTTGCTTCTTCTTCTCTAGGCAAATGAATTCAAAAGTAACTCGATAGAAACATTTTATTTTTCATTCTAGTTTTCCTCCTTAAGGGGCTGAATTTTTAAATTAATTCGATAGAAATTAATTTTTGCTGTTCTAGGAAACTGAATTTAGAAATTAACTTGATGAGGGAATTTCAGTTGGCGTTATAGTTTTCATTGCTAGTCAACAGAAAATCGCACAAATTTTCAATCAATGAATTTTCATCAAATAAAATTTTACATGGAAAGATAAGACTATTCAATAGACACTCGAATACATTTCAATGCATTGATGTCGCATTTCTTGTTCATCTTAATAAATTGGAGCTAAATTAGGAGTGCAGAAGCAATTGACATTAAAAACTACATACTAACATAGATATATAATTTAAGATAACAATAGCTTCTTTATTATTTAATTATGAGGATTTTACTTACTAATTCATTTTGTAGAACGTCCATTTCTTACCTTTTTCCCCCAACATAGCAGTTTAATAACAGTTTGGCAATTGTATTTCAATGGATTGATGTCACATTTCTTATTCATCTTAAAAATAATGGGTTAAATCGTGAAAGGCAAAGGCAAATTACATCAAAGCACTTCATCTCTCTTCGAATACTAAGCGAATTTAACACGCTGATAATTTCTTTATTTTTTCAATTATGAAGATTTTCCTTATTAATTCGTTGCATACAACTTCTATTTCTTACCCTTTTGTCCCTACCACAGCAGTTTAATCGCAGCTTGGCGAAAATCGAAAGCACTCGCAGATAGACAATCGATGCTTTTCCTGCCGGGTGTTAAAGGGCAAAAAATAAAGAAAAGCAAAAAGCACAAAGAGAAATGGATGGTGGTGGAAAAAAAAAAGACAAGAAAGGCGGAAAAAGTCGTGGAGTGGACAATGTCGCGATAGATGGTGTCTCGCTGTCAGCGGCGGTCACACAACACTTTATTATCGGCCGAGAACAGTTATTGTGGTTCTCTGAAAAGCTATTTTTCTATTCGAAGCCAACAATCTACCCAGAAAGGATTTTCTCTCTCCTGCCAGGAAAAAAGCCTTTCACTCTCTTCACTTTCTTTGCTGGTCGGACTGAGACTTGTTTACCTTTTGTCGCTTTTTGTTTTTGTTACTGGCTTGTATGAATTATTATATGTAGTTGAAAAACTGAGGCTTGCTTTTGATAACTTTTGGGGAGTTAATTATTTTTAATATTGATGGTGAATTTTGTATTTCTTCACAATCATTAGTCTTAATAGGCAAGATGAATAAATGATAGTACAACTGTGTTTTTACTTGTTCTTGAGTATTATAACTTCTTGTGTGTTTCAAGCTAGAGACAATGCTGTTGGTTATAATTCGGGGTAGCTCAGGTGTTTGGTATTCAGAAACAATTGATTTCAGCTATTTAGCAAATAATATTACACACGCGTGCTTTTCATTTAATCTCTCAAATCATTAAAGGAAATATAATAATTAATAACATAGTTTGCACATTTTTACGGTGAACATTCTAAAATATTTACAGAAGGATTACTCAAGTGAATATATTTATTTTTACTTGTGTGTGTGTATGTGTATAAGAGTGTTATATTCATGATCCATTTGTTAACAAAAAGAGCTATATTCCTTCACCTAGTTTTCGGTAAACTACATAGGTTAAAAAACATAGATTTCAGACAATTGTGGAAATACAAAAGAGAAACTTTTTAATTATCATCTCTTCTGAATTTCCCTCTTTTCCCCTTTATAATTAATACTATCTACATCAAATATCAGACTGAAAACTTATTTTAACAAGAGTTAATTTCTTTCATTCAAGCTAATTTATGTTTAACTTCTAAAAAAGAATTATTATAGCGTGGGGACAGGCTGATCCTACTCAACACATTTGAACCTAATTATCACGAGAAGAGGAATTCTTATGCTTGGAAGATTATTTAACATCAACGTTAAAATTCAAAAAGTACCATGCTATATCATTACAAAAGAGAAAAATTTCGAAACCTTCAATAAAAAAAACCACAATACACAAAGAGGAATATGTTACAAAATTATATTGCAGTGTCTGCGTAATCTATAAAAAATAAAAATGAACGTGAGTGTGTGTATGTTGGCACGCTACAAGCAAGACTCTGAGACACATAAATAGTATGAAAGGCATGAAGTTTAAATTTTAATTAGAAAAAATTAAACTGCGTTTTACAGTCATAACTTCCTTAAATGCAGTCACACAAAAACGTATTTTTGCCTTAATTAACATATTTTTACCAAAATTTGAAAACTAATTTTTTAATTATAGTAATTTAAAAATCATGTGAATTTTTTTGAATTTTGAAATTTTTTAAAAGATAGTTCCTTGCCTTATTTCCAACAATTGATTACAATGTTGTTTTCAACGTTTCATCAAATATTGAATCCATTTTTACAGCTAAAGAAGAAGGTCTCTACTTAACATTTGTGTAGTTTACAGTAAAAATGTGAAGTTATAATACCAAGAAATTTAGATGAACATTTACCTTTTTAATAGCGCTATGTTGGCAGTGGTGTAGTTTCCATTAGAAAAGTTCATGTAGACAGTAAATGATATTAAATAAGTCAGTTAAAATAACACGACTTTCATATCAAACCATTTGGGGAAATCATAGGCGTGAAGTTTTATCTGAAATCATATAATTTATATTCCCAACCAATAAGCTGATAGCATACAGAAAATGATTTAGTAATAAGTATTTGTGTAAACTTCCTAATGTGAAAACACAGGGATATAAGGGAAACATTAATACATAATATACAATTAACGTAATAAATAAACAAGTATAAAACAATACAATAAATACGTAATATGCAATTAACATAAAAAGTGCTTCTGGGAAACTGATGTATTCCTTCTGACAAAAGAAATAATATCCACAACTTATGCTTGAGAGAAAGTTTGATAGCATGGTTATATTTTGAGAATTATTTTGCCCATACAAATATTTGGGTCTTATATCTGGATGTCTAGTTAACTCCTAGATGAAATTTATTGCTATACAAAGCCTATTTTAGGATTAATAGCGTAATTTTTAATCAAGTAGTTATTAAAAGTAATATTTGAATTCAATATTTTCTATTTCGCAGAATTTCATTTTTAAATCATATTTTTTGTTCTTATTCAGTGCCTCAAAAATAAATTATAAAAGTATTTTTTTAAATTTTGATTAATTGGAAAAAATACATAGAAGTTGTTTTATTTTGAAAATTAATTGTTAAAAGTAAGTAACATTCTTTATAAACTTCTGACATATAAAAACTTACGACTTTTATTAAAGAAGGAAAGAAATCTATTTAATTAAAAAGTCTGATGGCAAAATTTCTAAATCTATCTTAAACTGTAATTGCATCTGAAATGTTGTGTACAACCGGAAATTACTATGTTTATTTTCATTAAATACCCTCTTGAGTATTGGGCATGTTTATCTGGTTTACACAAAATCTAGTAAATAAGTACCAACTTTAATGCACTACATAAAAAAACTTAAAAGTGTCTACGACGAAGCACCAAATATTCAACAAAAAACTCAAAATTTTTAAATTAAAAATTTCAAGAGAAGAAAACAGGGCAATGCAAGCAACACCAGTGTCTTCAGCACTTTTTTAGAATCTTAAGTCAGCCGACCTCTAGGGACGTAATTAAAGCATAGCAACCATTTAAGAAATAGCATAATATCCCCAAAGAAAATTTGTCCCGTCCACAAAGCACTCAGACTTTCCCGGTAATTAAGAAAGATCAGCAGTCTTTATGAGTGAGGTACGCCAGTCTTATAAATCCAATTGATATATCGCCGGTCTTGTGTGTAATTTTTAAACTATCCATTAAAGCAACGCGCTGGAGTGAGGCCGAACATCAATATTAGAACATTAAGAAATCGCGGGCCGGAAACTTTCGCACTATTCTGTCTCTTAACAATCTCTTTTCGTAACTCAGCCTTCGTTCATATTTTGCTGTGGGGGGAAAAGCGAGACAAGTCCTGAAGATGGGGAGATTTGGATTCTTTGGATTTGTTTGTAGTAGGTCTCTTAAATACCGTGCGCAGGCGATCACATTTTTAAAATTCTACGCGTGGTCTAAAAATTTGAAAATAAATTAGAAATTGAATCGTATTTATAATAACAAGGAAAAAACTATGAAATCTATCATCAAATATTCTAGAAAATACATGTTCATTATTACATATTATTTCAGAGATTGTTGACTAAAACTTGTATTATATCAGATATTTGTAATTGAGTTATTATTTTTTTGCAAAACTTAGAGCTGAAGTGTTTCAGTGTATGCTTTAAAACGTATGTTCTAAGGGTATTTACATCACACCTTTTTCCAATTTATATTTAGATTTCAATAGGTTTTTCTCACAAATTTGATGCAAAAATTGTGTGAAAATTTAAGCCAATATTTCGAATAATAAGCTTTTAACATGCAAAAATACTTTTGTACAGCATTCATAATCATTGACAGAGAGAATTTACAAAATGTTTGTCACGAACTGAGTTACAGATTGAGCATATGTCGGATAACACAGTTAATGTCGGTTACAGTCGGGCATATGTCGGGATCACACAACAAACCGTTGTTTTTAAAAACATTTGGTATGTTTCTCTTTAAATTCATGTATCGCTTATTGTAATATATGCAACAACTTCGAAAATATGATTTTTTTCAATCGGGTCCATCATTTGTACTCATCTTGTACTTTTTTCAGTATTTGCATACTCATGGTTTTCAATTTTTTTTAAAATCTAAATCTATATTTCATTAAGAAACATATTTTTAACCAATAATTGCTACGAATTTATTTGTAAAATAAATTTCGATGGTAAAATCACTGTAGTTTTTGCATTACACCTTCTTCCCATCCAGTAAAAACCCTAAAAAATATTGCTAACTCTCATTTGTTGATATCTTCCTGAAAAGTGTTATTTCTCAAATATTTTTATTCTTTTTTACAAGCAACAAATTTTTCTTCGGTAATACAACTGAGAAACATCGAGTATATAATTCTTCAAGAAATATCTCATATTCAGCGATATTCAATGATGGTGGAATTTACATGAGAAAGCATAAAATGACGCTGATAAGGTATCTCAAGTGACTCTGAATATATATGTAACCAAAGTATGAGGAGAAAACTAATAAAAATATGAGAATATTCTCACCTAACATAAATTTGATTAAAGAAAGTAATGATTTTAATACTTACACTTATCTATTAATACATTTAACAATAATCGGAAAGGAAAATCCTCCGATATGTTTAATAACCGAAACAAATGACAGCTTTATATGAATATATTTTTTAAAAAACAGGTAAAAAATGTGGAGTTCAGATAAACTGTTATTTATTCATTTGGAGTTGTTTAAACACTTTGATAGTTGAAATAAATTTTTGACTAATGTTTACTATAAAAGTTTCAGAATAGTTAAATCTATCATGATATTAAAAGAAAAGTCAATCATTCCTGAACCTCAGAATATGCTGCTTAATATGCACCTAATATAAAATTGTACGAGGGTAAGAAAGGTCATGAAAGGCTCATTACAAAAATATTTGTTAATACTTAAATTAGATATTTTCCTAACACTTTTAATTGTTTACGTTGTTTTAAATATTGCATGGGTACTCCAAAAAAAGTTAAATTATTTGCACTAAATACATATTCCGTTTTTCCAATCCAATTTATTGTTTGTATCTGTTTACCTCATATTATACGTTCATATTTATTTAAGAGATTTGGCATTTAATCTGTATTTACCTACTTTCACAAAATTTAGTTTCAACTTACAAATAAGAAACTGCTTTTTTGCAAAATATTATTTTGAATAAAAATTGGAGAAATGCATTTTGAAAATAATACATATATTTTTTTCTCGGTATCTGTATTTAAAAATGAGCTTTCTTATCAACATAAGTCTTCAATATTTCTTAAAATATTGAGTCTTAGTCTTTATTTTTAACAATCATCAGATTGATTGGTGTCTATAATTTTCATAATCTCGCTAATGAAAATAGAAATATTGAAGAGAAATTTCATTGTGTGAAAATGACTGAAGGTTTTGTAACATATTTAGCTCTTACGAGCTTACTTAAAAAGCTCAAAGTCACTGCCATCGAAATAATTTAAGAGAAGAGAACTTACAGCATGCCAAGAACTTACAGCATGCAATGATGATTTACTCATATTTTTAAAAATACTTCAAAATACAGAAATAATTCTTAAAAGTCCTTATACTTTTTTTATTATTAACTTTTATGAAATTAATCTAGATCTGGCCAAACTACAGATATGAGTAATAGTTTTAAAATTTCCTCCTGATTTTTTAAAATATTTCTATCATATGGCACGTTTTGCATTTAAATTGATGATATAATAAAGAAAATATTTAAAACTTCCTCAATTTGATAGATTTATTTCAGTTTTTGATCCAATTTTGACATCTAGACCATATGCAAGAAATTTCTTTTTTCTTAGCCTCTTTGATGAAATTAAATCTGGAAATTAATCTTAATTAATCTATGGATGAAATTAATCTTAGCCTCTTTCATTTATCATACACACAAATAAAAGAATATATATAGCAACAAAACAGCACTTTGATACATTCTGTTTAAAAATAAAGTAAAAACATTAAAATTAATTTTAAAACAAACTTCCAGCTATAAAACGTAATTTGACATTTGAAAAATTATAAAGATATAATTATAATATTCACTGCTAATGTATATGAGAAATTTATCAATTATTAAAAGTTGTATTTTTCAGTGCGCAATAGAAATCTTAATAAAACTGCTAAAACATAGCCGCCTTAAAGAAAAATGTCATTTCAGTTTGAATCTTATTTACATTAATGTAAATATATTCCTACCTACAAGCTATCAAACTACCAATAAAAGCAATTTTAATTAAAAATAAGTAAAAATTAATTGATTTTAAGCCAAGTATTAAGAATATTTTAACACAATCAAGAGAATCAGAATTCATTATATTTCAAATAATTTTCTAGATTTTTTAAGTTAAAATAATTATGAGTATAATTTAAGAAATCTGAGATCTGAATATTATTTTATGTGTTTTCATATGAGATTGTGAATAATCAAAACTGGGTGTCAGAATTTTAGTTCAAATTTCATTGAAAATAAATTAGAAATTGACCAATAAGCTAACAGTTTGATACCATTTGCTATTTACAAAATAAATAATTATAATTGGTTATTTAACATAATAAAATAGATAATAAAAAGAAAGTAACTGAATAGAAAATTTTGTTTATCCGCATACTCTTGAAATACACAAGAGAAATGAATATATCAGAAAAATAAGATTTGATACAATTTTTCTCTTATTTGAATAATTAACTATCCATTTATTTAAAATGATTGTTCACCCTACAAATATTATAATATAATAATGATATATACTATATATTATATATTGATTAAGTATTAAAACTTTGGAGTGTTTTAAGTATTTAAAAATCTATCAACTTTTTCCTTATATATCTAGCTATCGATTGTAGAGCATATCGGAAAACTTTATTAATAAAGATATAGAAAAAATAAATTTCTCAATTAATAAAATTCAAAATGTGCTTATAGAGGATCCATTTTTCCTGATTTTTTTCTTTTTGAAAATTTCTAGCAAATAATGATTTGATGTATTGCTTAAAATTTCTCTACTCATTACAGAAATCTCAATTTAAAATATATATTTATCTTGATATTTACAAAATAATTAAAGTGGAAAAAGTCAAAATTTCTCTGAATAAATAGATATCTGGAACAAAATTTCTCTTATATGGTTGTATATGAAGGCGGATAAAGTACAAGTTGTCTAATTTCTCATATTATTTTAAATATATAGATTTCAATGTCTAAACAAGAACATTTTCAAATTGACTATAAAATAAAAGGAAAAACAGATCTACATCTTACATTTTAAGTTAGGAACAGATAGGAATTTTTACTACTTTTGGGGTTAGCATTTTGACATTTAATCATAAAACAATTACTAATTAGAATCTATCTATCCGGCTCAATTGGATGATTGAATACGCTTAAGTAGTAAAATTATCTGCTGAATGATTGGTCTCATGCTCACTACAAGTGGAACACACGTTTAATAATAGAAACACATCAAACACATAGATGATTGAATGCTATTAGATTTATTGAATAATTGGTCTCCGATCCAATGCAATGAATTATACAAAACATTGGATAATTAAATACGATTAGAAAAAAATATATTTATTGAATTATTGGTATTATAATCAATACATTTAGACAGTTTTCATATGATTGTGACTGCAAAGGTATTGGACGGCATTCTGCTTGTTGAATGAGTCGGAATAGATAGTTAAATTATCTGTTGAATGATAAATGTCAGTAAAATTAACTGTTGGATTCCTAAATAAGTATGTGCATTAAAACTATTCGCATGATTCTTGAACTAGGAAGGACCGTCATTGTTTCCTAGATTACTGAATAGAACTATTTAGTATAGGACAGGATACTAAAACTAGCTATTAGAATATTGAGTTAGACAGAAAAGTAAAGATTATTTCCTGAATAACTGAATAAATCAGTGAAACAAAACTATCGCTGACGACTCGAGAAAAAAGAGTAATTCTAAGTATGAAATTAAAAATTAATAATTATTTATATGAGATTTGTACTAGAGCGGAAGAAAGCCTCATTATTCATAAAGAGTGGCTCAAAACCAATGCAAGATTTGAATTTGTTGTCATTCATGAGTAAAGTGTTGGCAACTTTATTGAGCCATTTGACAGCTGATAGCTCAGGGTTAATAAAAATAGAGCGTTACACGATATAACATGTTAAAGCAAGATTTGAATTTAAAAAAAAACAGGACCATAAAATACACAAGATACTATTATGCATTACACATAGGTTAAATGGTCTCTATGGTTTTGCTTGCAAAAATACACTCGATTATAGAAATTTTCCATTTTGAATAAATATGACTGAAATTCTTTAATACATGACTGAATATCTGCCTGAAATGCATGAGTGTTTTAGTGTTTGTTGGATTAAATCTTTAAATTATAATAACATCATAATACTTTGTGATCGCCAGATTTTCATTATTTTTGAAAAGCTGTTCAACAATGAAAACGCGTTACTCTATCGTGTAATTTACTAACCATAATTATCAGCTGTCTCAAACAGCCTTTTAATAGGATTTCCATCACATTACTGAACGAATGGAGGAAAATTTAAATCTCTCATTAATTAATGGTTAATTTATAACATATGCATCGTTCTCACAAAACTTAGAAGTATACATTTATTCAGAAATTTATTTGCATTCGGAAATCTACCCTACTCCTATTAAAAATTCTTTCTGCTTATCATGATATCAAAAGTCCTTATCTTTCAATGGCACAACTATTTTTCGAAGAATCTGTCTTACCATTAAAAACAATTAAATGGTTTATATCTTTATATCGCCACACTATTTTTAACTGAGCCATCAATCTGGAAAAACTCACAAACACAAAACATCGAAACATTTCCCTCCTTGATAATCCCACCCTTTTTCTACATAAAACCCTTCAATTCCCACTGGCTGATCACCATACGCCATTTTGCCCGAAATTTGATTCCTGCTTGTGTACGAAGTCAGTGACAGGTCTCGTTTGTCGTGATAGATTCTTCCTAATGACTCTCGCCACTGCTCTCTTTTAAAGAGAGGCCAGGACTCTCTCCAGAAGGAACGAAAGAGAGAGAGAGAGAGAGAGAAAAGTCTTGGCGAGGAAGAGCAGTCTCTCCCAATTAAGTGGCAGGTTCTGATGCCATGTCGTAATAAGATTGATGCGAATCGAAAGTAAGTTGTAGAACAAACCAAATTACTCATATCTGCGTACGACTGATTCAGTGACGATTTCTGGATCGCCTCCGTTCTGATGTGGAAGAATTTTTAAATGGCGATGCTTCGATTATTATCGGCGAGGAAGACGGCTAACAGTTGGGAATTGATGGGATTTAAATTATACGGACAGTGATGGTGTTTGTTTTTGAATGAGCAGGATCGAGTGAATTGGATACTTGGCTTGTAAAATTTTGCAAGGTATGTTTGATAAATAAGA
The DNA here is from genome assembly GCA_026543055.1 of Argiope trifasciata. NCBI lineage: Eukaryota > Metazoa > Arthropoda > Arachnida > Araneae > Araneidae > Argiope > Argiope trifasciata. The sequence continues at coordinate 330,127 of JAPMOQ010036485.1, read as the reverse complement.
CAGTGGCCCTTCCTATTTGACGGTTATTTTAATTTTAATCCTTATTGTTTCTGCTTTAAAGTTTGTGTTCATCTTGAAAATCTACGAGCTTTAAATATCAAGTTTTAAAAATAAACAGAATGGGGTGATAATATATGAAATCAATGTCTCCCACGATACTTTTTAATATCCATATATGTTGATTCTGGAACACAGAAATACATGTCCACTTTGTTATTGTCAATTACCAATCTCTCACGTACAATGCAATTTACATTCTGCAATATAAACAATATTTTCAGTTATTCCCTTCGCACTGTTTGATAGAATCTAAGATACTCTATTTTTTCTATAAAATTCTGAGTATTTAATTCTTAGTTTTATACAATCAGTTTTCGCTTTCAAAGCAATTTTAAAGCAGATGTCAGCAGAATCCATAGTTTCTTGATCATGTTTTAAAAGTTTTTTAATATTTTTTAACCAATATCATTCCTTCTTACGCAAAAAAATTCATGACTAAAGCAAGAGCAATGTAACCAAAGAGTAACTCTTAGTTCATTAAATGTAAAAAATCAACCAACTGCGATGTTACGGCATTTAATCAAAGAATAAATCTGCCTTAATTTAAGATGCTAATATATTTAGTATATTTCTTTAAAAAGTTATAGAACTATAAAAGCAAAGCTACCATTAAACTAACTTACAACAGACACACAAAAAATCTCACAGATATTTTCACAGTGGTATTCTTCTCCTGTGGATACAAACAGCCCATGTGAGAGTACATAGCTTTACTGTTTATTCACTTTAAACGTTGTTCACCAAACCAAGTTCTTTGAAAATACGGGAAACCACTGTATACCACCCTTACACCCCTATCCCATTGGAGGATGGAAAGAGAGCGAACTCGTTTGATGTTCCAATTGGGTTTCATCCACTGATGGAAACTTCTCTGGAAGACTATACCCTGTTTTATTTCCCCTCTTTTTTTCTTTCCGGGCCCCCCTTTCTCTTCAATGGTCTTTCTCCCTTTCTTTGCCGCTGTCCCAGTTGTTGTCTTCTTCCCTTAAGCAGAGCACGAATCTGAGAATCCATTGTCGTAAAACTGTGGCAGGGCTTGATGGCGACTGAGGGAAATTGGATTTTTTTCTCTCTCTCCTCTTTTCTTCCGTTTATTTCTTTTATTTGTCGGGCCTAGGGTTTTCCTTTTTGTTGCTGCTGTTATTTTATGGTGGAAAGCAGACCGGCCGCAAAAATTAGGATGGACGTGGTCACCGAGCACTTCCGGATGATGGAGGCGACTGAAATTGCACTCAAACCACAAAGGAAGAGGGGATCTGGTGCAGGAAATCCTACCTCACAGCGCCCCTAGTGAGACAGTTAAGAGTTACTCACAATGTTTGCATAGGAAGAAAGCTGCATATTTTGGAAATCACTTGATTTTATATAGTATTTCAAGCTTAGACTCGATCTTTGATAACATCAATTAGGTAGGTTCTTATAGAAATACTACCTATTGCAATGACTTCCATGATATTCCGGAAATCCTCTTTTCATTTTTCATTGCTCATGGTCCAAAAATTTTGTCTTGGTTATTTTGTGTGCAGAATAATAATTAATTTTGATTGGAATTTAACTGGCATGGGGTGTAAAAATCTCGGATGAGTTCGTGAGTGGCATATCTAGCTCAAAGGGGACAAGGATGAATGCTATGGGATAAAATTTCATTTATGGTATGGAATATAGAAAAATGAATCCAATCAACCAAATTAGCGCCTTATTAAGACGAACAACTTTTTCATTAAAAATTTTTCGGTTACTGTAATATTTTAGAGATTAGAGACTGAAAAAGGATTTTCACACCCTAATTTTTACTGTTTCTAACATCAACAATTGATGTAGCCAGACAATAACTCAGATTTAAAGAAATCTGTATTTTTTCACTTCGAGTGGAATTTTTTTCACTGTACTGACTAAATGTATCTTATAAAAAGTTATATATGCATTGCTTAATGTAATGAATTTCGATTTCCTACATATGCCATTGAAATCTGCTCAAGAATATGCTGTAAATATTCATTTAAGTCACTCGTAATATTTTCATCATCTCCAAAGGCTGTGGGAGATTTCCATTGCCAACAACTCTTTAAAATATTCCTATGAGGGAAATTTCAATTTTGTGTGAAAAGCAACAGAGAATAATAAAAAAAATTAATAAATAAAACTTGAGGATGACGTTTACTCATATTCATGCATATTTGTTATTCAATAGCTGAAAGACGTCAATCTCGAATAATAGAGCATTTAGAACAATCAAGTAAGGCATTTTCTATTCTTTTAATCGCTTCCATAAAAGTTGCAGTCCGAAACTTCAGCATCGAATATTATTTCACAGTAGTAATTTTTCGTTATTATGAAAAAATGCAATGTTAGAGTCCCAAAGAGATTTCTACTTAAACACAGTTATAAAGATGAATTAAAATAAATGGTTCTTATTATAGTGAATAAGACTGACATTTATTTTAAATAGTTAAACAATAAATTAGGAATTGTATACATTATCATCATTTGTATCATAACCAGGGAAACTAAGTTTCATTAAGCAGTATTTTTTTCTGTAAAATCATGTTTATTATTATTAATTTTTGAGAAAATATTTAGATACGAATTACATACTGGTTACATATAGATATTTTTCAATCTTACATTCATATAAATTTGCCATTTAAAAAAAATCACGAATGCTCTTAGTTTAACATGTTATTTGAAACAACCAGCTATATTGTATTCGCTTTACTTTGTTATTTGTGAGTTACATTGTTAGCTTGTTTATCTATTAGTACCAATATTTTTTATCTTATACTCGATTTTAGCATGGGGAACTTGTATTCAGTTTACAATCGTATCTCAAAACCAGTGCAAGCACAACAAAAATTTACTAGATGGCTCTATATGGCCTTATCAGCATGAGAATAGATAGAAAAAGTTTCTAATAGTTAGTTATAAAAAATAGGGTTTCTGTGTAAAATTCCGCTTTTTCAGGAAAGACACCTATATAGATAAACTTAAAAAAACAAAACTTTATCTAACTATAAAATTTGGTCCAAATCATTGCATTCGTTTCCGAGGTATAAGAAATAAATTTATATATCTACAAGAATTAATCGTTTAAAGTTATAACAGGTATTATCCTAGACCGATAGAAATTAGTCAAAAAATAGATAAATAAAGTGAAAGATATTTCTATTCATTCAAAGGAATTCAATTTACCGAAGTCGATTAATAAATGTGATATTGAAATATTACTTTTTTAGTTAAGCTCCGATTAAACTATAAAAAAATACACAAATGATTCCGAAATCTAATTTTAAGGGCACATCATAAGCGTAAAATGTGAACATAAGTTGACGGAGCTCATAGAAAAAATAGATAAAATGTAATTAAGTTGTCCCTTTTCATTTTTATATGGATGAGTCAATTAATTTCTTCCTTCATTTTACCAAGTTAAAAATGCATATTTATATAATTTATTTTTACGACTTAATGTTAAGTGATATCCGTGCAATAATTTTTTGAAATGAAAGAATAGACAATGGAAATAAAATGTATAACTTATGCATTTTTAGAATAATAAACTTCAAAATGCATTCCCCATTCAAACCCACTTTCAATATTTTCTGAATATAAATAACATAGATTCGCTATAAGACATTTCACAAGGTTCGACTTAAATGAAATAGAAACTGGAAAATAAATATACATTTTAGATACAAGAGAAAAAAAAATCTTTTTTCTTTCCCACAGTAAGTGTATTCTTTAAACAAATAAGTAAAAATAGGACCAAAGCAATCAATTTTAAGTGAAAGCTGCTCTTTTCAGTTCAGTAAAAGAAAAATGAAACCAAATGAAATGAATCTTAAATTACAATTCCACACCGGAAAGAGAGAATAAACTAAATTGGAATACCTGCGACATCTGCGCTTATTCCCTTGCAAATAAAAGAAGAGGCGTGAAAACAAAAGAACAATTCCACCCTCCAACTCTAAGCTGCGGAAAGGTAAATCCCACACAAACTACCGCATATATTCATACGAAACTCAAAATCGTAAAATGAAGGTAACAATACCCTCAACACCGCATTTATTTATTTTCTCTCATCGTTCCCTTTCCTTTTCTCACTGCAAACCGCGAAAATATGATTCAATCATTCCATTGCTCCTTCGAGAGTTTTTCAATCGGGAAAAAGAATATCAATTTGAAAAAGCCTTTGCTAGAACAATCCAATTTAAATCCACCAGCAATTAAGGTACGAAGAACCCCCCGATTGTGTGAAACGAGAAGACAAAAAAATATATCCAAGACAAAAAAAAATACTTTGCTTTTTTTTATCGTCTGCTTCATGCACTTTTTTTTGCTCTTTATTCCTCTATCTTGCTCTTAAAACCCTCATAAAATTAATCACCACACAAGCACTGAATCTCGGAATAGAAATTACCACTGTATGCTATCCTCTATTAAAGCCGTTAACACACGATGGCTTAAAGCACTCCCCACCCCCTGTCTCCCTCCCAGGGATGCTAAACCGTGAAAAGGTGGGGGTGTGAGGAGATGTGGGTCCGCCTTCATTAAGACTAGATGGCATATCGAACGATTTGAGCTGAAAGGGGGGTTCGGGGTCTGCATGTGATGTTAGTCCCCAGGCGTTCGCTCTGTTCTGCCAACAGCTGCTTCTAGCGTTCGCTTCCTTTGTGGCATAGCAGGTTGCCCGTATTGATCCTGTATCTTCCTGCCTTCCACCAAGGGACTATAAATAAATGTCACAGACACCGAATTCATAAAGATATGACACATCTGAGCAGGTATTGTGTCTGATTCATCTGATAGTGTTGATTACCGAAACATTTTTGCAAGCGATATCTCAAATGAAAAAGCATATGAAGGGCAACAACGAAACAAAATTTACATAGATATTTCAATACACATGTTTCACAAGCATAATCTCCCTAATGTAGTTATCGCAGACTAATTTTAAATAACTTGTCGATGAAAAAACTCTTAAATTTTCATTTATTTATAATTAAATATAACGGTTTTGTTTATGCATTTGAGTTATATTTTCAGGCTTGAATATCGACTTAAAAAGTAAGAAATTAGTCTTCTTTAGAGAATAATTTTTACTCTCTGATGATCAATGGCTTTCAGTTTTTATTTCACTCGTATTTAACTGAGGAAACAATCAATTTCTGTATTGCTAGAGCATTCAAATATTAGTATATAAACCACATTACACAAATTGCCAATATGGAAAGAAACCTTTTTTTTAAAATAAATATCGGGACTTAGGGGGTACCGTTTCTTTCACTAACTTTTAATTACAAAATGATGAATGAGTCTTTTCATACTGACATAATAAGAACAAAAAAATCATTAAATACATTTAAAGCTATCAGCATATTTGCCTACTATTCTCAAAACGTCGCCTGGTAAAATTTCCTCTAAATCGTTCAAAGAAATTTTATAAAAAATTGCCTCTTGCATCCTTCAAAAACTCTCAATGTATTTGTTTAACTGCTTCTAGTTTCACAACCCAAATATTAGACGATGCCAGTTTCTTCAGCAGCAAATCATGAAGAACTCATGTTTGGACTAGTTTACTTGATATCCAATTAGCATTTTCAATTTTGAGTTATCATCAGAAGTACTTCATAGTAATTACCAAACTGTGAGAATTTTGCATATTTTTTTTAATATGCGAAAAGATCATTGGCAATCAGATGTTAATTCTAAGCATTATCTACGTTTATCTAATTAATATAAATTTTTATTCATATACTTAAAAATTTAAGCTATTTCATTATAAATTTAATATGAAATTTAGTATTAAACTAGAATTATACATCACTATTCAGCAATACATTTTCTTTCAATTATACAAAATATTATAGCAATCACAATAGAGTATTTGTGCATCGTGTAAATAAACTATTCGCTGATTCTCGGTAGATATGAGTTTTGTTTAATTTAAATTCTATTACACTGAGGAAAAGCAAAAATTTTCTTCTTTGACTTTCAAAAGTGGTAGAAGATCCTATAATCAAATGTCTTCACACAAGTAAATGACATTATGAAAGTAGTTTTAATTTCAATGCAGCATTGAAAGCATTCCTGAACATTAAGTGGAAAAAAAATTCAAAAAATTACATTGTAACTAAATTTTTATTATTAATAAGTAATTTCTTATGTGTAAAAATGTTGAAAAGCTATTCTCATTAATTAACTTAAAGTTTGATTAATTAAGAATCTTGGTAATTTTTATAACTCGCTACAAGGCGTTTGTTCTTGTTTTCCATAGTCTATTTGGGCTACATTTTGGAGCTTGAAGTCAAACGGTTTTTTCTGCAGCGGATGGATAAAAAGAAAAACTCATACATTCTCTTTTATTGGAAGTAAAGATCAACTCGACATGATTATGACTGTTTAATCTAAAATTTGTCGTATCATTAAAATAAGATTTTGTCGAGGTTTTGAAATAATTAGGTGAAATTTCAAATGAGAAACCTGTGCTAAAATATGTAAGTTTTAATTAAATATTTTGAATCAATTGAGGACACTTTTTCTTCAAAAATACATCCAATATCAAATAAATTAATTAATTAATCCGAGTAAGCAAAGCGATAACTTCTACGTCCTCTTACATGAACTCTATTCAAATTCATTGGTTGTTTCAACAGTAATAGCAACAATACTACTTCCAAAAAACAAAACTCAATTTGTTTCAATTTAAGAAACTTTTTTATCTTTCTAACACTGATTAAAATAAATTTCACTCTACCTTAAAACGTCTTTTAAAGGTACCTTAAACTGGCTACTTCTGCCAGCCAGAAGGCATATTGAAAACTACAGGAAAGACACCGAACTGTCACAAAAGCAACACTGTTAGTATCTGTGGTTAAGCCCTAAGGGTATCACCTATCACGTACGACACTTCCCTTGGGAAGTACGCCCTATCATCGACGGGAAAAGGCAGATCACCATACATTTATTTACCCACCAGGGCAGCGAGAACCAACCATCATGCCAGAAGCTGCTGATAAGCAGGGGGAGGTCTTTAAAAGATATCGTGAATTTTGTGTAACCGAATTTTGTTTGAATTCGTTATCCTAATTAGAAGAAACTAACCGCCTATTATACGAAAAATTTAAGAGCTGCAATAGATAATTTTTTGATTAAACTACAATTCATTATTGGAGCAAGGTAATTGAAGTAAAGTAACATAATTTGATACTAATCTCTAAACGTTATAGAGTATTCCTGTATCTCCATCGAAAAATCTTTTCAAACTCACAAACTTTGGTGATTAGCTTTTCATCTATCCTCATAGCATTAATTTAATGATACCAAGCAAAGCAAATTACTTCAACTTCCACTTATTGCACCGAATTGAAAGTATTATTTTAAATTAAAATTAGCAGACGAATCTAACTGGACATTTTTATATTAAAAGTAGTAAAAATATTTAGTACATAAAATTAGTGAAATAAGTTTAGGTGTGGAAGCCGTGTTAGACTTTTATTTTGCAATACATGTCTAAATTGACGTAAAAGGGCAGATAGAGATTTATTACGTATCAAATGTATTATCAATCATAAATTGAAATAAAAATTGGCAAAATCGGTGAAACTATTGTGACTAAGAACGTCTATCTAAGATTTTCCCATTAGAAATCTTTCCTAGGGAAATCTAGCATTTCAGATTTTCGCAAAAATTATTGAGCAGTTGGACATACATGATATCAAAGCAAATTAAAAATCAATGATTCTGGAGAAATGTTTATGACTGCGGGACCTGATTCTGAAGTTTTCTGTATTATTTCAAATACTTGGATAAATTAAGAAAATAAAGCATTCACATAATTTATAAAATTCAGAGAATTTCCTGAATTTTCAGTTGAAAAATTCAGCCATAATTATATGGGACATCAAAGGAATTCTCAGCATATATGGATTTTGTCAGTCCAAAGAATTCTTCTCAAGTCCACTAATATGCAGTCAAGCGAGTGTTGTAAAATTGGCCTTAATAAGCTACATTCGTTTTCAACTACAGTAAACAAATCACGAGGGGCAAAAATCCCCCATAATTCGGGGGGACTTTGAGTAAAAGAGTCGCATTAGCACCACTAATCTGTAAGGTATTTAGCGGCGCACATTTCTCCACAATTGAACATTTATTTTCTGGGTGATGACAGTAACAACATAATCTCGTTCTGTGGAATAACTCCCGGAATCTTTTCCGTACACGGTCATCCATCTTGGCGCTCATTAAATGCAGAATTACTCATGGGTCTCTTCATTACCATTTAGTGTGCGGGAATACTTCGAGAAATGGCTGTTTAGTCTTTTGTTTTGCGTGAAAATCATCTAATGAAGAATCGATATTAAAATATCATTAGCTGGAATTCTTGGATCATTGGTTGGAGTCACTTTCGGGCCCCATAACAAGGCTCCGAGAGGGATGTCAGGGAAGATTTGTTTTTGTTTACACCCACTAAAGAGTGAGGAAAAGTTCGATTCTGCGCTAATGACATCTCTCTAGATTGGACGAAAGAGAGGGTTCAAAGGGGTCTGGTGTAATCAGCGTGTCTGCAAAGGAAAAAGCAGTTAGAATCTTTGTTTAATCGGACGGTTAAATCCCCATTATGAAGGATATTTGGATTTTCATGTTAGTTTATGAACACCAGTCTGTAATTTAATAAAATAAATTGATTATTTAAAACACATCACATACACCAAGGTGATTTACCAATATTTTAGAGCGTGGTAAAAGGTAACTACTCTCTTCAGGCTGTTAAATAGTGCTAATAAAAGTTATTAAATAGTGAAATGTGACCACTAATGAAGAGCATCAACAGGAAAAAGTTATTTCAATCATTGAAAGGGAAATAAATTCCAATATTTATAAGTGTTTAAATTATTATTTCCCCATTTGTACTACAGTAACAGCAAAGTCAATTGTCTGCATTAATATCACTTACATCAAAGTCAAAAATTTTCTGCATTTGTATAGGTAAGTTTAAATTCTAAGAACGATAATAGTAATTTTTTAAGAATAAATAAAATATGATTAAACTCCTTGTGCTTTTCCCCTTTTCTATTTCGTTTGATTTTTTAATACTTGAAACATTCAGAGCTGAACATGTTTATAAACTTTCATTTAAAATTTTATTAGTGAATTCAAAAATCAGTTTGTATTTTTATTCAAGAAACTAGAAAAAACTCATTATTCGTAATCTATGAGTTAAATTGCATGAACCAAAACTTCAGATTAAGCCATGAGCCATTATTTTAATGCAAACATGTTACATATAAGCCATTTTTTAATGAAAGTCCTTATTTCCTTTCTTTGTTAACTAAAATGAAAATTTAAAGTTATTTAAGCAAGAAACAAAACTCATTATCAGAAATCCAGGAGCTGAATTACATGAATCACAAACATCAGTTTGAGACATGAGCTCTGTTTTTAATGCAAACCATATCGTTTTATGAAAGTGATTTTGAAAGTATTTATGAATATAATGTTAACGGTAAAGATTTCGCTCCGTAAATTAAAAGTCCTTTGACAGACGTGGTTAAATGTTTGTTAGAGCCCACATATTACAAGCTAAAATCAAATTTTTTTAATGCCTCAAATTTACCTGTTTTTTTTCGCTATTATTATTTTTTAGAGTTTTCGAACTCTCTTCTAATCGAAAGTCGGACAGATAGACCATGAATTTAGTTCAAAAGTTCAAAGATATCGATAAATTTGGTGCTTAAATCCATTTACCAAATCTCCCTCGTTCAGCTTTTAGAATTTTTTAGCTATCGTTTTAATAGACAGATAGATAGACATAATGCCAAACAACAGATATTGTTTCGCCTGAATTTTCTCAAATATTCTTTAATAAAGTTGTTATTCTTGAAAGCATCTTGAATGGCATTGGACCACAATAGTTCTTGGAAAGCGTTTAATAATTAATATCTGGTATGTCATTAATAGTACCAGAAAATCAAATTTGTATCTTAAACACGTTTTTCCCAACGGTTTGTAACAAATATTTTACAAAAAACTGTACATATAGTCACAAAATCACATATGGAATTTCATATGTTTAAATTATTGTAATATTGAGCTATCACATTTACATGTTTCAGAATATAGTTAGTTTATGGTCAAAATTTTGTAGGTTACATTATAAATGTATATCTATATACGAAATTTTATCCATCTGCCCCTTTTTTTATTTCGTAACTATCGTGTTAGTTTATATTCAAATATCTGGCAAACCAAACGTCTTATATAAAGATTTTGTTCAAAATGAAATTCGGAGTAAAAATCGCATACCGAATATCATCTATATAGTTCAAAGCGTTTTTGAGTTATCATTGGCGCAGATAGATAAACGGATTTTTTCTAAAAAATGTGTTTTTGAAACTCAGGGGAATGAAAACGTAAAGGTTTGTCAAAATCTCTAATTTGTCAAATTGAAATTTTTTGATGATTGCAATATTTTTGTTACTTCGTATATCAGAAAGTAAAAATGCTGTCAATACGATTTCATTAAAAATACATTAATGTGAGCTTATTATATTTAGCATACTCAAACTCTTCATGTACTGATACTCCAGAAATCCAAAGCCAGAAATCTGACGGCATACCTAAGCTGTCATTCTATTTCAACACAGTCAAATACGTCTAACGTTTCTAAGACGACGGATACCGAAGCAATATTCGCAACCTTCAACAGTTCCTCTTCCCGAAATAAATTCCAATAAATACTCCGAAAAGCCATCCTTTTTTTTTATATAAAAGGCAGCGCAGAAGTGGAAAAGTTGAATCCAAAGTTGTTCCCGGTCAATATTTTCTCTACTTGAAGCCAAGAAAGCCTGGACCAGATCCCTCCCCGCAAAAACCCAACATTACACACAGTTCTTCGTGCCCCCTCCTCGCTCTGAAGGAAGAGGGGGATATCTAGATTTTTTTTACCGCAAAAAAGATCAAGGGTTACAACATGAAATTTGGAGCGATACATAGTTGAAATCGCCAAAGTCTTTGCCAATTTCAATTTTGCATTCCTTTTACATGAAAAACAACTAAATGGAACTTTCATTAATATTAGTTAGTTTTATAAATTTTCAATATTTGAAATACAACCAAACATTTTTTACTAAAGCTTGATATAGAATGGTCATCTCTATTAATAATAAAGATGAAAATCTGTCTGTTTGTGTTGGATTTCATGGGTATGTGGGAAGACACTTTACAGACAAGACCGTTTGATTTAACGGTCCTTGATTACAGACAAGACCTTTGATTTAACGGTCCGAACCCTCCAAATACATAATTTGGAGGGTTCGAATGTAATAATCGGAGAGAATATTTTGGAATTTTTTAATAGAATTTTATTTAATTAGAAAATAAGTGAATTTTTTAGCGTATTTCAGCTTATAATTTCCAAAAATATTGTACAAAAATAAATTTCGCAACGTTTTAACATTTTAAAAAGATATTTTTTTATGATTTCAAATCAATAGATATTCAAATTTTCGCGAATTTTGTATTTTTTTAAAAAGATATTTTATTGCTTAATATTCGATAGTAGAATTCGTATTCAAACCCTTTTCATCATTCTCTCAATTATTTAATCGTGGGAGATTTTTTTTCATAATTGAAATGTAATATTTAAAGAAGGATTCTGCTTAAATCTTACAAGAAGAATAAAAATGTAAAGTTATAAAACTGCAAAATTAGGGTAACATCGATATTCTTAATAGTCTAATCTATTGGGCTGGTCTTTATTAGAAAACTATATTATAGAAACAAAACAAATGTTAAAAAAATAGCATGCGTTAAATGTCTGACAATTTCAAGGACTCACAAGCATAAAGTTATATCCAAAATATTAATATAAATATTTAAAGGCCCTAAAGTATGATATTAACAGGATATTTGATAATTACTATAAGCACATGGCTATGAAGCATTAGTATTAAGTGATATTCTTAAATACGTGTATCGATATTATTAACTAATATCAGTTAAATAGCACTATCCCAAATCTACTCGTTTTCAAAAGCCTAATTTCTTATTGATGATTAATCACGCAATAAAAAATAGAACATTATAAAAGAGAAAACAATGTTGATATAAAAAAAATGCAATGCTAGAAGAATTGATTATATTTACTGTGATCTATATGAGGATTTTGTCTTATAATTTATAAATTTAACATATGGATGTGCATTAGTAGATTAATAGCTGGCATCGCTAGTGAAAAGAATGTGCTTAACTCGATGGATTTTGGAATAATGATTTTCCGAATTCAATTTATATAAAAACGCTACACAAAACATATTTTGCTATCAAAAATTATTCATATGCTGATATTGAATATTTTACAAATCAAATTTTCTTATTATATATGGGACGCTTCAGTCAATTCTAAATTATTACTGTGGGTGAAAATTTAAAATAAATTATATTTAAATTATATTTCGAGTCACTGTTGAAATGATAAAAGGATTGTTTTTAGGCAAAACTGCTGATTATGACTTTATTGAAGCATTATTTCCGATCAAGCTTCAAATCTTATTTAATCAAATTTTTAAATAATATTGTAATTTTTTAAATTCTTTGAAAACATTTCAGTGCAGGATTAAATGTCATGAAATCTTTTTGTGGAATTTTGTTGGGTTAGGAAAAAACCTAATACTTGTTTTTCAGTATTAAAAAATTGATGAATTTATCTTTACCATTTTATAATTAGTTTGAATTACACTGATGCATGTGATAGAAAGGTTCATATTATCTTTTATTAAAAGTATAGATTATATGATTTTAAATCTGGTAAATAGAATTAGACGAAAACTAGTATTGCAGTAGCATTGTATTGAAGATTCAGTGATTGTATTTAACATCAATATATTTGTCTTCTATGTCAATTTGAAGAAAATGTATTTGAGCTTTTAAACTAGTATAGACAATTTTAATCAAATAGCACTGCTTAATCTTATCACCAATGTTATAACACCATTAGAAAAATGGAAATCAAATGTTAACCACGCGTTTAATGTTCACAGCTCACAATGGCGAAAATGTTCAACCTTATATGGGTTATAACAGCAGACTTTGAAAACCAAAACTTTAATTTTAGAAATAAAGCTCTCAAATATGCAAATAGGAAAGAAATGCACATTCAATAAGTGTATTTAGACACATATTCCTATGAAGGGCATTGTACAGAGGATGGAAAATAGCTAAGTCTCAAAGCAGGTGTCGTTCTCGTCATCTAACCTAGATTCAAAAGTATACTTTCTATTCTCAAATAGAATCAATGTTGAGTTTGAATGTATTAAAGTATTCTCACAAAAGTGTATTTAGACACATATGCCTATGAAGGGTATTGTACAGAAGATGGGGAATAGGTAAGTCCCAAAGCAGGCGCAATTCTCGTCATCAGACCTAGATTCAAAAAATTACTTTTCTTTCTCAAATATAATCCATGTTGAATTTAAATGTATTAAAGTGTTAAAACAACGAAAGTTTTACACACCTCATTTACCTAGCTATGAGCTCCTTTTCATTTAAAAGAACTTAAATTGCTATCTTAAGTATCGTAATTCATTTGCAAAGTGCTTTGAAATATCTATCAAAGAACAAGAAAAAGAATTGTTCTTTAGAAAACTTTCACAAACTTTTCAAACAACATAAAATCCTCTCTCTTTTTCTTTTCTCGTATTTCTATATTAATACGCAGAAAGAACTTCTCACAAAAGACTGCTCACATGAAGAAAACAATTTCGCCCTATTTTATTAATTGTAACGGTGGTTCCAGCCAAGCCCCTGGTGCCGTGGGTCCCGCCAAGTCGCTATCCTGCCAAAAATAGTACCTGAGCAAACCTATATATCTCTTTTCTTGGTGTTTGCCTTCGCGAAGCATACTACCTAGTAACAGTACTTCACTGGAAAGTATGAGTCGGGGCGGCGTGTATAAGGCTCTTTCTATCGCTCCGGGTAAATATTTGCCGATCCTTGCCGCTTTTCCCACTCTATTGCTGCATCAAGCCACCGTAGGAACGCAAACCAATCATTTCTTCAGTCCCCTACCGCCTACTCCTTTTATATGGGATGGATGTCCGTATGTATCCGGATACGGAAAAGGATAAAGACACATTCTTGCCCCTCCCGACTCTGGGATATATACATATACAGATATATACACAAGGGGAGAGACGATTTAGAGGAAGAGTGGCTTTGGTGGGGAGGTGCTAAATTAACCAGAGATTTGGGTGAAAATTTTTGTTTGGGATGGTATTTAATGTATGGAGCTCTCAATTTTTTATGTTTTATTTTATCTGATATTTAATTAATAGCATTTTTGGGGAGAATATGTTGTCATCTTCATTTCATTAAGAATTGATGAAAAAATGGAAAGATCCCCTCGTTATTTTCATGAAGAAAAAAAACGATTTTTTCAAATTTTTGTGCCAAATTTTAATTTCTAGAAATGTATTGATTTTAAATATATATGGCTTAAAGCTGAATAATTCCTTGTAGCCACTAGTTAGGGCAAAACAGTTAAGAATTTCTTCCTAGATATTTTAAATAAATATTTCGATTAACTTAAAAGAAATCAATACTATTTTCAATTCAAAATCTGTTATGTTAATTAAACTCGTAACGCTTATCAAAAGAGACACCAGACTAAAATATCAAATTTTCTTTTCTTTGTATTGATAAATTATTCTTATTTAAATTTTAATAGAACGAAAGCATTAAAATTTTCTTTTTATGTAATAAATATAAAGGGTTTATATTAAATTTATTACTCAAAACGGCAGATGAATTAAAGTTCATACTGAAAAAGACGGATTTTAGCAGTAACCGTAATATATCCATTAATTTTAAGGGTTATCAAATATCTAATGAGTAAGTCCATTCCTAATCTTTTAAGATTTAGTAGAAGGTTTGCCACCACTCTCAATAAATAGAAAAATTTGACGAAAACTACACAGTATTAAGAAATTATTTGAAGCAATACA
This sequence comes from Argiope trifasciata, assembly GCA_026543055.1. Taxonomy (NCBI): domain Eukaryota; kingdom Metazoa; phylum Arthropoda; class Arachnida; order Araneae; family Araneidae; genus Argiope; species Argiope trifasciata. Next base: position 315,071 of record JAPMOQ010036485.1, on the reverse strand, counting down.
GAAAAACACCTGTATTGGAAGTAAGATTTTGAAATTAAACAGTGCCAAATTCCTGTCTCTTTTTAATCAAAATCTGTTTTACTTCTTTAAATGTTTGAGCATTACATCGAAATTAGACAATAATATCTTTTTAGTGTTAAAATAAATCTTCATATTAGGAAAGAATAAAACACATGCATCCATTGATTAAAAGGCTTTGAAAATGTTATAATCTCTTAAAATTAAAAAATATATATTCTAAGGGTTATTATTAATATTCAAACATTATTTATAAATCTCTACAATAAAGAAATTACGAAATCTAATGAGAGAATTTTCATTATTGTGTTAAAAAAACTTTTCAGTCTCCAAAGATTTAACAAATACTGAAAAAGAATCGAAAGAATCGAATGTCTGTTTTATAGATACTGAAGTATAAAAAAAATTACTGTTAAATAATAAGTCTGCAGATTATAGCATCGAGATTAATTCAAACACTTACTATGGTAATAGAAAGGCTATGTTATGTATTTTAAACTCCCAAATTAAATTATCATACCGGATTCGTTATTCATTCATATGTGTGTGAGTGGACGTGCGTGTGCACTTTCTAGGGGATTGATTGTTCAGCCTAGAGCTCAGAAATTGACTATTTTTTAAGCAAAATTTATTTAGAACTTTAAAATTCAGCCTTTTAATCAAAATATTTTGCCTTTTTTCAGGAATAACTCCTAAAACTTAGAACATATTTTTTTTTTCGTTTTTTAAAAATTAAGGCAGTTGTTTTTCAAAGAGGGAAATTTAATTGCAACGCAGTTTCTTTCTGGATATTTGACAATTGCTTTGTCTATTTTTTCCACAACAACAGATTTCAGTTGATTTTGAAACTCTTTGCAGTACGGATTTCATTATTGGGAGGAAATTTTCAAATTGTTTTCTTTGTTTTATACAATATTTCATTACATAATCTTTCAGTGATGACCCGGAAATATTATGTATATATATGCATTTTGCTTCAGGATGCAAAAAGTAAAATTATATTATCACTAAAGACAGCTTTCTGCATAAAATAGATTACCCAGATACTTAATTTTTTATGACTCTGTGATATCATAGAACTTGATTCTTTTACGAAGTTTTATGTACACAGTAAACATAATAGGTGTACAATTGTTAAAATAAGTGGGATCTAATGTCTTTCACCCTGTGATGTCTAAAATATTTAAAAGGGGGAGGAGATCATGATGTTCAGGTTACTCAAGAAACAGAACGCCGTCTCTTATATCAGTATCCGTACCAGTTATGATCAATGAACGGTTTAATGGGCATGCTACGGAAATTTTATTAAATACTAGAATATTTATAGAAAGAAAAACAAAACTAACTATGTGCAGAATTAACAAAGATGCAAGAAATGGTAATAGTATGGAACTGTTTACAACAATTTTCCAATTCGAATATTGTAGAAAAATTATTTGAAGTAATAATATGCAGAACGATATTATGAATAAAAAACACACATGAATTATGCGATTATTGCACTTCTTATCATAACATAGCAGATGAGAATACAGTTAAAAAATAATCTAATATAAAATATTTAGGTTAAAGGTAACAAGGAAAACATCTATTTGAAAGAAATTTATGAATGCATATGCATGTGAAGAAGCTGCGTTTCTTTTTTTTCTAAGTCCTTGACTGTATGACATTTGATATTGAAAGTTAGCGAGGCAAGAAAACAATGCAGAATCAAGTTATACACAAGAGACTTAATTGAATTTAAGGACAATTAATATCCCCAGCAGACCAACTGGTCACAAAACCTGTTGGATATTAATAAAAATCGTATTCTGCTAAAAGAATTACTTCTCTGCAGAAATCATTTCAACTATGATTCTTTCCCGACTTACACCACTTCCCCTCGCAGCAAACCGAGCCGAGTCACTAAAAGAGTGTCTCAATAGCGTCTGTTGTCCGTTCATCTTGTATCGCCGAGATTACACGATCAAAGCAGTGGCACGATGATACTTCCTCCCTGCCATCAGAGGCAGTGCAAAAATAAAAGAGCTCACAGGGGGGAAATGTCTTCTGCCTTTCAGGAAACAACAATCGCCTTCAAAGATGGGAGAAATAAACTTTTCTAATAAACAATTTATGCCACTTGTTTAGCGCGAGCATGCTACGGAGATCATTCAAGAAGTTCTACCTCCTTCCCCTTTTTCGCAGTGTTTTGTTGGGAAGATAGAAAAGCTCAAAAGAGGTCTTCAATGCACTCCCAAATCAAACGCTTTTAAGACTTTTCTTGGGATGAGTAAATATTGACTTGAAACATCACCGCATGGATCGTCACGTAGCTAGGCTCTCTTTTTGAAAAAATTGCGTGTTTCAAGATGGTATTAATGAAGATATGGATCTATGGCAATACGTCCAGAATATTTTGGATGTCTTTTTGTCTTTGCTTCGCTTTATAGGTGCGGTACTGTTTGATGCTATTTTATGGAAAATATGCCAGTTTTTTTTATTTGCTCGTGACTGTGTGAAATAGTAGGCTGAAAGATATGTGTGGGAGTTTAACTGCGTCATATAAATGGCTCTGGGTTTTTTTCGGGTACTCGCAACATATGTTGAAATTTTATCATTTTTTCATGGTATCTGCTTAGAAGAATCAACATTGCGACTTACATTAAATGGTAAATAAGTTTCTTACCCCAAATCCTTTAATTTAAAC
>JAPMOQ010036485.1:267712-300559 GCA_026543055.1 Argiope trifasciata | reverse complement strand
TGTGTGTGTGTGTGTGTGTGTGTGTGTGTGTGTGTGTGTGTGTGTGTAAAAATCCTTTGGATTAGATTTTTAAGCTTTAGCAAATCCTTGAAACACATTTTGTACTAAAAGATTTCAATACAATGAGTAACATTCCTCTTTTAGAAATATACATAAAATGGAATGTCATAAAGTTTGTAATAAAGAAACATTATTCTAGAAAAATCTCATGATTTTTAACAAAATTTTTGAAGACAGAAGACTTAAACACAACTCAAGCAAGCATTGACTGTGACTTAAATTGACTCTGTATATAAAATACTTATCTTTGAATTAGACATATTTTATAGAAAATTACGTAAAAATAATGATAGGAAATTAATATTTTTTCCCTCAAAATTCATCAAATAGACATTCAAAATTACTGAAATGATAAAGATGATGTCGTGTCCATGTTTCCACGGAAAGGGGGTGCAGTAGCTTCTGAGGGTAAAGACCCCTGAGCGCCCAGAGGGCAGAAGTCTGACTTATAGCTCGAATGAAGATGACACACACATTCGTTTGCACATCTCCTTTTTACAGGGAGGCACATTCACACGCCTCACAGACAGAACGCAGAGTAACAACCATGCCCGAACCGGGACTCGAACCCGGGACGCCCAGATCACGGGGAAGACACGCTACCCCTGTACCAGGACGCCGGCACATTATTGAAATATTTTTAGCATTACTTTGAGAATTTGAATGAATATTATAATGTTGAATTAATGCTGTGGATGACATTAATGCCATGAATATAATAATGGTGAAACTCCACAATCGTTATAATGTTCCCGTATAATTATTTATTGATACATCAATGAAACTCTAATGCTAGTTTAATGTTGCTGATAGGATTATAGATGTCGGACGAAGTGGTGACAATTAAACTATCAACAGTTCTTTAAGATACTGTTACTTTCTAATAATGGACACACGAAAATAAAACCATAAAGCAATCGTAAAAAAGATCATTACATATAAAAACATTTATCAAAAAATTGATAATTATTGACAATGGATTGAATGCATCATAATTGTATTGTTTATTACAAATGGAAAACCTCCAAAATTTCAAAGTCATAATGTTACTTTGAAATGATAGATTTCAATCTTTGAAGGATATTATAAGTCATATATTTAATGAATATTATTACTAATAACAAATTAACTTAAAAATTAGGATGCAACAAATAGTGAGAAACTTTATACAAACATGGGGAAGTGGTCTTTCAAAACCTTTCTCCTATACTTTCTAATAAACTTGATATACAGAGAAAACCATGGCATTGGCATACAAAAGTTACGAAATATTAACTTGTTGCGTGTAGCATTTTTGAAGAATCTATTAAATTATCCTTCACAAGTTATTTGGTGACTAGTTTCTGACGTGCGTTAATAGTATCCAAAGCTAAAATTTCTATTTTAGACAAGTTTTCTTCAATTGATTGAAACCGTAGTTTGTTACAAAACTGCACTTGTAATAAAAAAATTCGATATCAAATTTGATATATTTAAATCACTGAGTTTTTGAATTACAGCTTTTTCTTATTTTCAAAAGTACAGACCGACTACAAACAACCCATAGCCGAATTTGGCTCAAAATTTGATAGTTGTCTACTCTATATATGTTAAATTTGTGTTCGAATTTTATCGATCTAGATTTCTTCGTTTTATAATTAATTATCTTTTCAACTTACATTCGAGCAGTCGTAAAGGAGTACTTTCTCAAAATGCAGAATTTCAAATTTGTTTCCTCAGATTTTACCCAAAATTCAACAGAAATCTGTGACTTTTGTTTAAAGGATATATACCAAACTTCAACCACCTAATTCAAAGTTATTATATTTATCACAAACAGACGGACATTTTCTAAAATTGTGTTTTTCGAACTCAGGGAGACATAAAGCTCGAAATATCACGAGTTCGGTTTTTTTTTTCGGCAATTACTTTACTTCATCTATACTACATGTGTGAAAAAGCAAAAAACATCCTTGGATATTTTTTAAATTTTTGGAAAATCTTAAAAACAGCGCATTTAAGAACAAATAAAGCAAAATAAAACTAAATGCGGATTTGGAACATCAAGGTATTCTTTTTCATCCAAACGGCATCGGTGCCATAAAAAAAGTTTCTTTTTTTTTTCTTCTTTTTTTCGAAACAAGATTTTTTTTTTCTTTTTTCGAAAGGGAGGAATAAAAATAACATCAAATCAACTTTACCCAAATAAACGATAAAAAGGAAAGTAAACTCCGACGCGTGTGTATCTAAAATGCTCAGTAGGACTGATCATATTGATGATTCCAATCAAAAAAGATCGACACGCTTTGAAGTTTCTGAACCGGTATTCCCCCTGTATTCAGGAAACGCCAACTCTTCCCGTTTCGCTAATCAAGCCAATAAGTACGCCAAAAACTCCGCCGTGCAGGCATAGAAAAGGTCTGCGTGATGTTTGACTCTTTGAATTTGTTTTTTTTCACTGCTGGATTTACAACAAGGCACGTATGCGTGGAGATGTTTGGAAAAGCCATCGTTAGAAATTTGCTCTCCTCCGATTTTTTTTCCTTTAAAAACGGAATGATGGAAATTTGGGAAAAAATGTTTGTCTTCATCTTATAACGAAGACTGTATACGAAATAATAAGTCATATTTTACTGAAATAGTAAGCCATATGAGAAATAGACTCTTTCAGTACGATAAATATTTTTTGTTAATAATCTAAAAATGGGATTTCATAATCTAAAGCCTTTACACGTAAAATAATTTTTAAATGAATAATTAAGACCGAATGCTGCATTATTATGCATATAATTGACAAGAATTTTTTTATAAATAATTTTTGATGCATCTAATCATTTAGAAAATAACTTTTCAATTGTTCGATCTTGATTCCATTCTTAATTTATTGGATTTTATTTATTTATTTTTCGCAAAAATTAGTAATTAATAATGCAAATGAGTACTAAAAAGTACTAAGAAATGCATTCTTTATTTAATATGGTATGACTTTTATCTTTTATTCTAACATTTTAAAGAACATATATGGCGGGATAATACAGAACGAATCTTTTTTTCACTTGCATGAATATTTAGGATTATGAATTTAGTGTCACATGAAATTTAGTGTTAATGAAATAAAAACGGATTGAAAAACAAACCCAACACATACATTCGAATGTAAAGAAAGTATAAATTCAAAAAGCAGCGTAAGTCAAATTTAAAAAGCAAGCAGTTGAGGTCATTTGTTTATTAAATGTGCCTTTATTAAACCAAATATTTAATTTCTTGCCACAGTTTTATTGCAATTCAAGTTTAGCATATTGAAAAAAATGAGATTTGAAGGAAATTCAATTTTTTTTAGTTCAACGAAACCAGTTTTTAAACATAAAAAATTTATTGCTTTCATTCAATTTCTTTAAAAAGTTGCCAATTTTTTCCCGCAGGTATTTTTGAGTTAATTATTGAAATTCATTTATTTTAAACAGAAAAATTGAACTTAACTGTAACTTTGTAAGATAATTACAGCCTAGAAACTTTTTAATAAAAAAATCTGCTTGATAGCATTTAATATTTTTATAAAACTCTTAGACGAATGATTAAATAAACGAAATAATAAAACGAACCACGAAATGATAAAACGGTGCATAAATTAACTGCAAAGAAAGTTTTTGAAACAGGTTTAAAATTTTTAAATGTTGAATTATTACAATTTTTACAATATGAAATGGATAATTTAAAAAATTTCCTATTGGCACTTGGGGTCATGAATGCTTTATGAATTTTGGAAGTATATTCTCCTTTCACTGAAGCTAAACCTGATTACCTGACATTGTATTTGCGCATTCAATAATGAGCAGCTAGATGAACCCTTAATTGAGCAATTCCTTTTTTTTTAATCCCTGAAGCTCCCCTTTTTAAGGTCAAACGATAATATATACACACGTCAAGTACAATATAAATGATTGCATGGTAAATTTTGCCAAACATTTTAATAGAGCTAATTAAATTTCATATTTATTAGATAAAAAGTTGTACATCGGCCACACCGAAATGAATATCTGATTTGGCGTGTATAAGCACCAAACGCACACAATTGGTTAAAAGAGATACACAACTATTTTTAAGCATCTGTTATTTATTTCTTATAAACTGTTTCATGACTGGATGCATGCATGAAATTATGAGTTGGTTACCATTTTGTAGATTTCTTTCATTCCAATTTTTCCTTTCATTTCATTACATATAGTAATGCAAAACCGTATTATTCTTAAAAATTCCGCAAGAGACTAGTATACAAAACTTATACTTACAAACATATCTTATACTACAAAACTTAAACAAACAATAACTATACAAAAGGTAATTTTGCTTTTAAAAAAATTCTTTTTCTGTACCTTTTAAAGAAAATAACCCTGTTTCAAAATACGCATCGAAAATAGTTACTAATTGCATAACCACGCCGAATTGAAATCTTGATAAAAAAAATTCAGCTAAAAAACTGCAGGAATTTAATTGAACAGTAATGGAAGTTATCCAAAAAGAATTAAGGGAAAAGAAAACTAAAGAATAATAAGACATATGAAAGCAAAAAAAAATATATATATCAATCAAATGATCTGAAAAATTAAAAAAAAAAATCTTGGAGCTCAGCTTGGATAGAATTAGCTTCCCATTTTTACTAATTTTACTTTTCTTATTAAGACCTAATAATACTGGGATAAGATCACGTAAAAATTATTTCTTAGATTTCTTATAAAAATCACATCCTTGATTAAGAACTTCATAAGCATAAAAAAAGTAGTTACGTTTTTAGCAAAGCCGATAAATTGCTCGCCATCTTTACAAAGCCCCTTTCAAAAAATTACTACCTTCCGTAAATACTCGGAAAAAAACTAATCATGTTAACAAACTACAGAAAAATGGTCTCAATCACCCTCAATAACCGAAAACGCCAAAAAAATATCGCAACTTCTGGCAAAAATTAGAAGTAAAAGAACGAATGTGGAGTCTTTTTGAAAGAACGGACGCCAAATCGGTGAGGATTTAGGCGGGATTTGCAAAATAGTACTCGTGTTATTAATTATTTATGGTTCTTTTCGATGATAGGTCTTTTTCCATTAAATATTAAAACATTGCTATCGAATGATGGCAGCAAGAAAAAAAATTATACGCATAAAACTGCATCTGTCCCTTGCTGCATGTAAAGATGGAAGCAAGAAAAGTAAGAGGGATTATAGGAGAAAATACTTTCAAATCCTTCTGTTATTACTTCAGGGCTTAGAGGAGACACAAAAAGGGGTACGAAAGACCAAAAAGAAGAATATTGGAAGAAGCGACAAAAAATTATTTTCTTAATTATTGTTAATGAACGAAGAATCATCCTGCTATAAGAAGATGAAGATGCAACTTTAATTACTCGGGTTGCCGAAAGAAAGCTATTGCTGTGAAGGTAACGAGAGGGAATTAAAAAGATGATTCTTTGATTGAAAAATTTTTGGGAGAAAAAAAAATAATGTTTTTCGAATTGGAATTATAAAACTTCAACCAATAATCTGTTTCAACTTCAATAAGTTAAAGTCATTATGAAAATGAAGGTGATTTATCATCAAAGGCTTAAAAAACACAGCGATGAAACCTTATCGCCTATTTTAAATTAAATTTTACTTTCAAAGCTTACATTAAGATGTTTAAATAGAAAAATCTGAGAATAAAAATAATAAAAACATTTTTATGTGAGGAAATCGGTTCAATTTCTTATTTATCAAAATAAATTTAATTTATTTATACCTAATAAATTTTCAATAGGTAAAAAATGCTTATTCAAGGTTGCGGTAAGAATTTAGCCATAAAATTTATAAGTTATTTCTTTTAACGATTAATTTAATCTTTATTCCTTTATATTTTACTGAATATGTATAAATAATACATTTATAGAGACATCTACAATTGTCGACAAATCATGATAAATAGTAATGGACGCGCTACCACATCTCTAATGAGAGTCTTTTTCTCCAGTTCAAAAACATTTTTTATACTTTTAGTAATTGATACTTGCTGTTAATAAAGTTTTTTTTTCAAATATAAATTTATTAATTAAATTTAATTCATATTTAATACTTTAAATAAGTTTTAACAGATTTTAATAAAAATTGAAATTAACAGGCAGTAGCTCAATCCGTAAAGTACGAGGATTTTAGTATTTTTCAAGTGAAGATGAAGAAAGAAAGTTCAATACTTTTGAAAATCAATCATTTTTTGATATCTAATAATTTTTTGATGATTATTTGTTAAAAAGTCACTAAAATAAAAAAAACTCTGTGTTGACTTAATTAGGAACTGAATTAAAAAAATTATATTACTTGTTGTTATAAGTTATGAGTCAAAAATTAGAAGAAATGTTCTATGAGGTTAAACAATTCACCTTTTAAAATGAACCAAAAACGTCATACATATTCATTACAGTTAATAACTATTATTACTTTATCGAAGTAAAATACGAACTTTCCTTCAATTATGACCTTCTGTTTTAACATTCATTTCGCATAATTTAAAGCACAAGCATATAAATATTAAAACTGTATGAATAATATTTGAAGATAAGCATATTTAAATAGCAGCTTATGTATATATACATATTAATTCTTTTACACCAAATATGTGCATACATAACGACATAAAATATATAAAAGAACGTAGGCAATTTCCATATGCCCGGATTATATCAAACAATTTCCGATTAACTATCCAGGTTTTAATTGCATTTTTTAGAATGAAAAAGTTAAATTGCAAATTCAATATCATAAAATCCTTTAATTTTAGTCTCTCCAATCTTTCAAGTCTTTTAAACTGTTAAGCATGGTTAGTTAATATTGGTTTTATATCATTGGAGACAAATTTGACGGTGTTGCTCAGAATAAAGTAGTTGCAAAATCAAGATAATATGTATGTAAAATGAACATTAAGTGTAAAAGATCACTTTTTTTAGATGTAGACAATCTTGACTTTGTGGCAGATAAGAAAAGCTGTTTAAATTCAGAAAAAAAAATGACAGGCAAATGGAATAAAATTAAATTGTCGTAAAGAAATATTCAATTAACAAATTAAATCTAAGAACAATTGCATAAAACTTAAATAAATCCTTTAATTGATCCTTCCAGCATCAAATGCTTTGACATAACTTCAAAATATTCCATCTCCATTCTTTAATTTTTTTCTAATATATTTTGTTATTAATTTTTGTCCAAATTAATGTTTATGATGCTCTTCAAAAATTTTTAATTTGAGTTAGAGTCGAAAATTCTATTCTGTTTAGAATATGCATTTTTTTCTTATTCCTCTTGACTTAAATATCATTACATTTTTAAAGTAACAATATTTTTATGTTCACAGTAATCATCGCAATAGATTTGACAATTAAATTGTTAAGAAAAGCGAACTTTTTATCGAAATATTCATAATATTTTTGATATGAATAAATATGCATGGCTGTTAAAAGTAAAGTATAAAATCGAATTTCAGAAAAATCTTACTTTGTTATATTTACAATTGAAGAATCGGAAAAACTATATTAATTAATATGTGGAATATTTATAAATCAAAAATTGTAGTACTTAACATCTAATGTTTTTCGACTGCATGTTCGATTATATTAAACTATAACTTGATAGATATAGATAAAAAATATATATATTAACCATATTTTTATATAAGGGAAAGTGATAAATAATTATGCTTTTTTTCTTTCAAAACAATAAAAATAACAATATTATCACATATTTAATCATAAAAAAAGTAGAAAAACGGATATTGAAAAGCCCAATATTTTTTAGATTCTTTTGCTGTACACAAATTGAATAAGTCGTGACAGTTCTAATTTTTATGATAAACAAAACTTCAAATTGACACGTTTTTATTTGTACAGAAATTGGAAAAATTTAGAATTCTTTTTGCAAAGAAATGGTGTTGCCAATCATACTTAAAAGAGAGCAGGAAATTAAATTATGAAAGTCAAATAACTCTTAAATAATTATCTATATGAAGTTTTTATTTTCCATTAAGATATTTTGACTTTAATAATATTATCAATAATAAATATTATTTTTTATTTACATGCATTTAGTTTTGAAATTAAATATATTATAAATATTGAATATAAAAATATCGTCTGTTTGAAAAATTCGTTTGCTTATTCACGATGAAAATTATCTATATTGCATAAAATAGTATTTATTATATAAGAAATAAGGATAAGTATTCAATTTAAATATTTAGAAAGTCCAATAGTTTGTTATTTAAACAAAACGTTTATTGTTATTTTATTTATTTTTGTATGAAATTCATTTAAGTCACGTAATTTTTGCATTGAAATATTATTATAAAAATTTATTCACTTGAACGAATAAACCATTGCCTCATATTAAATCAATAATTTCCTTATTTTATTTAAATAATATAGCTCTAATAAATTTCCAAATTTTTCAAGCATTTGTGGACAGTAAAAAAGTATTTTCCTCTTGTAGATTAATAATTATTTCAAAACATAACTATGCAAGATATTGAAAACGTTTGAATTTAGATATGATATTCATACTTGTATAGATATGTTTAAAATATTTCTACAAAGATTAAAATTATTATAAGCTTTATTGTTAAGGTTACAGTTAACTATAATGTCGATTAGAACAGGTTATTGACAACAATACACTCAGAATTCCCTTTTTAATTTCATGGTACATAGTGCCTTTTCCTCTGATTTCAATTACGTCTGCCTAGATAGATGCATATTTGTGTATGATCACAACTCCTAAATAGTGCGATTTCAGTTCAAATATTTGATACAAAGAATCGGGATTCGACTAAAAAGCAGATAGAACAATGGATATCGAAGATTTATATTCGCACAAAAGATGTGTCAAAACGGATTTCAAAGTTTTAAAAATTCCACATAAAGATTTCATTGGAATTTTTCTCGAAAATTCCGCTGAATATGCAGCCACTAACAATTCATTGTATTCATGTTATTTATTGACAATAATCTATAGCAAGCAACTTTTGGAATCATGTTTGAGTGAATTCGTTATTTACCTGATCAAACATTACTTGAACAATTACCGAAACAATGCAAACTTATTTCATTCGCAATACTCTCTACAGCATAGAACAATAAACTGCAGCTTCTGTTTAAATGAAAACGATAAAACGATATACATTGTCTACTCCAATAGGATTTTATCTTTTGTTTTAGCGCCATATTACTGCAACTATAAAATGGTTCTGCTACAAATCCATTGTAAATAATTCGTCTTTATCACTGAAGAATAATTATTCGTTTGTGTATATCAACTTTTACTGACAGAATTCATACTGTGTATAAAGATTTAAAAAGTTATATTCTATAGAATAATTCGAAGAAATATGCCATTCAATTCACCATTTATCAGTTTGTTGTAATTTTCATAAAGTACGTCTAAAACTTGCACTTGGATGATACATTATTAGTTGATAACGATGCAAATTTTTAATAATTCTAAAGCTTAATCAAACGTCTGTCTAATTTTTATATGCCACAAACCTTCATTTTATATCAAGTCTGAATGTGAAATTATCATTATTCATGATATTATTTGTACTGTATTTATTGGAAAATGTTATTTTGATGAAATGTTAGCAATAGGTGAAAGCTATATCAAAAACAAAAATTCTAATAATCATTTATATTTGCAAATTTTGTCAGTATAATTATTTATACAGTAGTAATGTCACGTTGTTATTATCAGAAAAAGTTATTTGATGAATTAGTGCTTATAACTGTGTTACAATATATATTAAAATCCCAAATGAAAAACCGATTTATGAGAAAATGTTGTATAAAAAAAACATCATGAAGCACACTATACAATGTCTCGAATTCATTCGCTTTTGTAAATTCTGCTGCAACAATTCATGTTTCAATATTTATTTTTCAAAAAATCATTGATAAAAATGATTTAAGTTGTTTTTTAAACTGTAATAAGTTATATCCGGATGAGTAAAAAAAGAAATTTATTTTAGGTCAGATATTTATTTCAAATTATAGGTTTTTGACATAGTATTAGAAAGAGAAAAACATCATTTTAAAAATTGCTCTGTTTGTAAATTCAGTTTTTATACAAACAGTAAAAAATTATATTTAAAAGATAAGAAATACAATAATTGTATAATAAAATGAAAAAAAATAATTAATGATTTTTTGTTACAATTTCAGCAATGCACCACCAGAAAGCAATAAAAAATATTAAAATATATAAATATTAAATTCTTGTTATTTTTATGTGATTATTCCATTTTTCTGTCTTTTGGAAGATTTTTAAAAGTTAAATTATGAATATTCTAATACAATTTAAATTTAAATAAATTATCTCAAATTTCGGACACCTTAGCTTGATTAGACTCAATGTTTGATTCTTCTGTCATTGTTATTGTCTGGATTGATTGCATCAGCCTATGTACAATGTGAATAACGCGTGATGAAATTTACAGAATGAACAAAGGTTAGCCTAAAAATATTATGAAATAAGGATGAAGCTGAATAATTCTTTTTTTTTTTTTTGGCATTGATTCCAAAGGAAGCATGTGTTGTTAGAATGGCGCTGGTAAAAGAATAGGCTCAAAGATTTGATGTAAAGAAAGCAGGTTATTAAAATATGCAATATAAAAAAATTCTAAGCAATTGTTGTAAAAAATTTGATTTAGATTTTATTAAAATAAAAAAGCATTATTACAAATTTAAAGAAGTAATTGCACGAAATAAAAAAAATATTATGATGGAGAATTATTTCTTTGAATTATAAAGTTATATTAAAATGATTTTATTGAGATAATATACTTAAGTCACATTATGGGAAAATAGTTATATTTTATTCAATTTTGAACTTTTTAAAAATTCATTAAAGTTCTGAAAAAACATTTTTAGTGAGCACTTATTATACAAAAAGTAGCTAGATCCAAACTTGGAAACTCTACGTGTAACAATCTGCTCTGTAGTACATTACATTCTGTACTTTAATCGTTATATTTCATTTTGTTTGCATGATTTTACAGAAAATATGTTTGTATAAAAACTTTATTATCTGAAAAGGAGTTTGATAATACCAGGTTTGTATTCCAATCAACCGGATGAATCACAAGGACGGAACTTTCGAAATGGCTGCATATTTTTTGATACGATCTATAATTTCAAATCAGTTTTCAAAAACAAGGGGCCATCCATTAAATCATCTTTGATGTATCAACTACCTACAACTCTTAATTTTGACATATTTGTGCACTCAGTTGCAAAATAAAATATTGCAATCCTCTTAAACAACACCCTTTTACAATAGGTGGAGACCCATAAAAAAAGATGACACCCACGGTGACAAACACGCAATAAAAAATTATTTCTAAGAAATATCATTAGCTTATTGAAAAAACAGCAAAGTACCCGGTTCAAAAACAAAAACAAAATCCACAGTCATTTTCCAAGAAAAAAAAAATCCCCTACCCCACAGGAAACGTATACCCACTCCCGCCAGATGATGAATGTATTATCGCACGAATATGCCTCCGATTTCTACTATTTACCTGTTTTTATTGCTGTATTAGCAACGATTTTTTTGTATTTTTATTTTCACTGATAAAACCCAGTGTGGAAGTAACTTGAAAATTATAACCCGAGTTATTGTATTCTAAGCTGAGTCTTGCGCCTGCAATTATTCAAATATGACATCCCAGGTCACAATCAAAAGTAAAGAAAACAGCTACGTTGTATTTTTCTTTTCTTTTTTTTTATCCCCCCCCCCCATCCCTTGCATAACTTCTCTCATGATTTGATATTTTTTTTTACATATACGCTTTGTTCACCGAGTTATTTGTTATTATGTATGTATTTCCGATTTTACGCATCTCTACATCAGTCCTTTTTTTTTCCACCATCTAAAGAAAAGGCTCTTTTTTTACACCCTTGTTTCTTTAAAGAAAATTTGAGTTTTTCGGCAGTCCCCCCTGTAAAGGAAATCAATGTTTTCTGGCTTGGCGTCACCCGTAACGGTGTTTTTGCCGAAACGGTCATTTATAATTCCGATTATTATTCTCTTGCCATTTTTTTTCCACTTCTGTTGGTGCACACGTGATAAGTGTCCGATAATAATCGATGCCCCAGGAGGGACTCGGGGTAATTTTAATTTATGTGTGCTTGTTTTATAACAATGTCGTTGAGATCTTTCGATATGAAATTGGAGTAATTCTTCAGGGTAGGGACGTAGAAAAAAATAGAGTAGATTAAAGTGATTGTAGATTTTTTTTTCTAATAAAGACGAGTGGGATTTTTTTTCTAAGCGTTTTTCGAACATGAGCAATTTTGTTATTACATTATTTTAATTGTATCTCAGGAAATAACTTTTTTTTATTTGCATTTTCAATCGAAATTTTAGAATTATTTATAAGTAAAATTAGGAATCCCGATTACAATACTTCTTTTTGTAGAAATTGCAGTCTTTTGTTCAAATCGTCGTAAGATGATACCGTTTTGTCTTTATTCCTTCAGACTCGTTTTCCTTTTGTTTTTTAATTCTCTCTTAAGGTATCCGACTACGTTCGAAGGAAAGTGTTTGAAAAATTGGAATTTTCAAAAATTGTTTTTGTATTTAAAATAAAAACTACTCATGGTTTTTAGAGCGTTGTTAATTGTAAACATTATGAATAAAAAATATTTGAAAATACAATTTATTGTGAGAAATAGGAAAATTTGTAGTAAATATCAATGACAGTTAATTAAAATGGTTAACACTCTATACAAAATTGCAGTTCAGCATTCCTATTTTTCTTTGTGCACAAATTGCAAAATATAATGATGAATGAAATGAAACAAAATCTAAGAAAAATTTTAGATGCAAAGAATTATGGGTAAAAATATACGTATATATGCATTTTTCCATAAATTTACAACATAATTTTTCTAAAAACACCTGTAAATGAAAAGGCTTTTCACCAACAATAAAACTTTTGGTTCATTTTATTGCCCATATTATTTAAAACACAAGCGGAAATTTTTATGTAAGTTCCTCGATTAGTTTTTGAGATATGTTAAAGGTGGAGAATTTATATGAAAAGTGAGGTTTTGGGGAAAATGAAGTTAAAGAGAAATTTAAGCTGAAAAATATATTTCGCTTAAAATTCAGATCAGGCCTTCCCTTTCCTAGAAAGATAAACTGTTTAGGAAAGTGGAAAATCTGAACATCAAGAAATAACAATTTTAAAAAATTCGTCAATGTGTTCGATAACCATTGTTTTTAACGTAGTCGGATACCTTAATTATAAAGCTGGTTAATATGTTTACAAAATAAATAATAAAATTGTCGCCACGCTCGCACCTATTAATGCAGTGTGTAAAATAGAAAATAAAAATATTGATGTAAAATATACATAAAAATACATTTTAAAAATATTTATTAATAATTGTCTAAGATGCGCAGTAGATCAAAATCATAGTTTTACTAAAATACTTTTTAAAAAATGTTTCATGATATAAAAAAATTTTTTGCTCAATAATATATCATGATGTTAATGACGAAAAAAAGTTATGATTCCATACTCTGTTTCAATCAAAATTCTATTTGAAATTTTGAAAAAAAAATCTTTCTTAGTAAGCATTTAATACCTTTAAAGTACCAACATGCCAAATTTGGAAATTCTGTTAACTCTCTCAGTTTGCTGAACCATTTTAAAATCCGTTATAAATAACGAGTATAATTTAAAAGTGGTTGTTTCAGTCATTTTCCAAATAAGAATAGTTAGTTCGAATAGTCATAGCAAGATACCGTTTTGACTTTATTCCTTTAGATACATCTGCATTTCCTTTTTTTAATTTTTCTCAATTATATTGTAGGATAAAAAATTAAACATTTTTTGAATTGAGAGTCCCTTGGTTTTACAAACGCATTTAGCAGTTTTAAAACAAAGAAATGAAACATTTCTTTTCGCAATGACAGCGTGTATAGCATTACCCTTCACTTCTCACTTCTCAACAGAAAAAGGTTATTAAAGACATTTCTTGAGAAGAAATCTCATCTAGGGAAAGTGACTTTTCTTTAGGAATTACAAACTTATTACGGTTATTGAGGTGGTGTCTTCCATTCCAAAAACAACCGCTAACACATTTCGGTCGTCTGTAGCACCACGGTCGACATCAGACGCTTTTATCTACGGAGAGTGGTGTCGCCTCTCCGTGGACATCTTGTTGCGACCTCCACCAAAACATGTCGATGATTGTCAACATACACCGATGACAGTCCAAATATATAAGAATATAATAAAATATTCAGTCTTTCTCCGAGGTATCTGTTGTATGCTGACATTCACCATGATTGTGGACATTCATGGTAATATATACGCAAAATGAGCATGTTTTGCTTATTGTATATGGGTGTATATGTATAGCATGAATGTCCAAAATTTGGTATATATATACACGCATATACCATAAATAAAATAAAGTACTCTTGTAAAATATACTAAAAATATGTTTAAAAAATGCACATTAGATCATAAAAGTTATAATTAAAACAGTTTTTTAATTCTAAGTGGTATAAAAGCAGTTCTTACTCAATTATATATTCCCACTTCATTGACGAAAAACATTACAAATTCGTATACTTTTTAGACAAAAATCTTTGTAATTTTGAAGAACTCTTTCTTGGCAAGCAACTAGTAGTTTAGAAGTATCAATGTGCCAAATTTAGAAATTCTGTAAGCTCTCTCAGTATAGAGAATTATTTTAAAAGTCTTTCAATATAAAGAGTATAATTTAAAATTGGTCTATCAGTGATTTCGAAAAGAATAAAAGAATCTTTCATGTGATTGATATAACGTCTGATAGATATAGCTCGAAGTTTGTACTTGGTGGAAAGATTGGAAATCAAAATTTCTCCTAATTTGTTACATTTTCTATTACTTTTTTTTCGCGCAAAATAAGATATTCAAAAATATAGCCAATTAGATAACAGATTTGGTTCAAAATATTGTATAGCATCGTTTAAATAATAAATAAGGTCGTAAAAATATCTTTCAAAGCATAGTAAGACATCGAATAGAGTCTATTTATAAAGCCTTATGTCAAACTGCGTTCATCTATCTGGTTGTTATTCGAACAATCGCATCTACATGTGCAAGGACAGAAATACGAATAAATTTTATTGTGATGATTTCATCCAACATTTGATATAGAAATGTTTTTTAGGTGTTAAGCTTCCTTTGCACTGATGTTTTAATTTTTGAATTACATATTTTAATATTTTTTAACGCAATAATATCTATAGTCTGCAATACTCTCTCTAAAATGCGATATGCCTAAGTAAGATTTGATATAGATCCTTTTTTCTAGAGTAAGGTTTTATTCATATAGATTATTTAATTTTTGTATTCAATGGTATTGTAGATATACATATTTTTTTAACATGTATATCTACAATACCATTATAGGTATGAGTATTCTCTGAAAAATGCAATACGCATAATGAAAATTTAATACAGGCCTTTTTTTCTGTTGCAAGGCTTCATTCACACAGAAAATTTAATTTTTGTATTCGGTACGTGGATACGATTATTTTATTTAACGTGGCAATGTTTATAATCTAGCTTATTCTCTACATAATGCGTTAGGCAAGATGGAAATTTGATATTGATATTCTTTTTCTTGTGTAAGGGTTTCATTCATATGGATGTTTTAATTTATGAATTCAATAGCATATAGAGGAACATATTTTTTAAAAGATAATATTTATTGTCAAATTATTGGCTGTTAAGCTAAGGAAATTCGCATGTTTTGGTTGGGGATAGTAAATACTCACTAAGAAAGAAAAATTTTTAAATATTATTTAAATTTTAATTAAAAATTAATCAAAATTTCTATGATATTTCCACAGGATCTCGAAACACATAATTACACAAATATCACCTTTATATCGCTTTAATATATGTATATAATCAATTTAACTTTTTGTTACACCAGTTTTACATGCTTATACTTTTTCCTCATATTTGAATCTTCTAGAGATTTGTTGATACATTATCGCATTGTGATTATATTAAATATATCTTTGTAAGAAAATTATCGGAGCTTCATAATTATGATCTTTGTAAAAACTTAAATAAATTTGGATGTACCAAATCTAAAATAATGTAATGGGACCATGTTATGAATTAAGGTTTGAATGTCCCTTAAACTTCACATTGAAATGGATATAAAAATTGGAATTTTTAAAAATCTGGAATTTGATTGTTTGAGGGGAAAATGCCTTCTTTTTTTAGTTGTTTAAATTCAATCAAAGAAAAAAGGAACGGGTGTGGCTTCTCCTGCACAAGCTCAATGAATTTTTTATGATTTTAATGATTGAGGATTTGGTTTTTTGATTGATATTTGAGGTTTACAATACGTTCTTTTTGAATTTTTCAATTCAACAAAGGAAAAAAAGGATTGTGGCTTCTCCTAAATAAGCCCAGAGGATTTCTTAAGCTTTTTCCAAATCCTTTGCATTCTGTAACTTCGAAATCGGTTGCAGATTACAAAGATAATGCATATGTAGCTTGACCCATGTTTCCCACTGAGCCTTTCCTTCCAGAATTTTTTTTTCTCTCCCGTTCTTGAAAACAATAAC
Organism: Argiope trifasciata; assembly: GCA_026543055.1. Taxonomy (NCBI): domain Eukaryota; kingdom Metazoa; phylum Arthropoda; class Arachnida; order Araneae; family Araneidae; genus Argiope; species Argiope trifasciata. The sequence continues at coordinate 283,871 of JAPMOQ010036485.1, read as the reverse complement.
CGACATTCGTCGCTTCCTCTCATCGAAACAACTTTTCCACTGATAAAGTGCGCATCTATATTTCCAGACTTTTCCCAAATTGGTATCTAAACCTCTTCAAGACGTTTACGCGCAGTAAAGATAGGGAAGGGATAGACAGAAAGATCGCAAGAGATAGATAGATGGAGAGAAACATACAGAAACGTCAAAACTCAACTCTGGAAAAGAAAACTTTTTGGCAAACTGAGAGCTTTAGCCTCCGGTGTTGGACAAAGGCAGGGCACGTTAAAATGTGCATACGTAATCATTATTTCGCGTTCTATCTCGCCTTGATGAGATACAGATGAGAGGTAGGGGGGGTCGGCAGAAGGTCGGGCGGCAGGCAGCAGCGTTTCGGTATTATCATAAGATGCCAGGCTCGCCGAAGAGAGCTCGGGCTTTTCCGAGCCAAATGAGCTACACGGGAAAGGCTTGTACAAACAAGGAGTGGTAGCAGCAGCAAAAGACAGACAGAAAAGAGCAACAAGCGTACACCCCTATCTTGCTTGTTAAGACTGTGTGTGTCAATTTAAAAGTCTTGCCTCTCCCGATCCCGCATCGCATCCCCGAGGAGGCTCCAAAAGATGAAAATGCACGGAATAAATGACAACATGCTGATGAGAGAGAAAGAGCAGCAGCAGAAGCAAAAGGAGAGAGAGATGGGGAAAGAGCGGGAGAGAGAGGAGGGCAAGGAAAATAGCTTGCCTAAAATCTAATGCGACAGTTGCTTTTTAGCATGCAAGGTTATCCTGGAAAGATCTCCGACTAACGAGAAGACCGTAGCGATGCTAAATTATTCATCAAAAAGTGGGTGGGAAATGGACTGAAGGTACGCTTAGATCTTTGGATCACTTCGGGCTTTATAAAGGAAGGAAGTTCGTCCTAAGAATTCGTCCTGACGCATGTAGCTAACTCATTGAGGTTTGTCCTCGGGTGATATTCTAATTATCCCTCATGCCATATTTATCCGGGAACTTGTTAATAAACTAGGATGTCTTCTGGCAAGGGTTGTTTTATCTGCCGTGGGGACGAGGGAGGGGGAGGGTCGTTTTAAATATGCATGTGAAAAACGGGATTTAATGAATTAAGCTCGTCGGAAAATAAAATTGGGAGTCATTAACGTGCGAGCGAGTTGGATGTGAAAGTGGCTTAATTTTCGGAAGAGTATTGTTCGAGTTGTGTCGATTCGTATTTTCTTTATTTTCTTTTTTTTTCCCCTTTCCTGATTTTCGATAGTTTTAAAGAGATATTTTTACTTGTTTCTTTTGAATTTCTAATGAATAATTTGTGGCGCTATCTAAGGTTTAAAGTTTATTATTTTTCAAGTTTTAGAGAACCTAAGAATATTGGTGTTTATTGTTCTGGATTCGTGTTAGGGAAAATGGGAAAACTGTTGTTTGAAAATTGTGCCCCAAGGCAACTTTTAATGATGTTTTATTGAAAACATTTACATATAAGCTTTAGAACAACTTAATAATTCAAAATGATAAAAAGAACTTACACGTGATAAGCATTCCCATTTCTTTATAAGTATTTAAATTAAACAAATTTTAACGAGATCATTTAATGTAAATTAACTGTTTAGTACAAGAATTTATAAAAAATGTTTCATACTTTCAATCTGTGCGAAGTATTTTATTATTTGGATTCAATTTTAATGTATTTAAAACTATTTTGTTATTGAGATTACAGCCGCATGAGGGAGTTATGAATAATTAATTTTACTGGTTATTTATTTATTTTACTATTATTAAAGTTATTTTGTTTACAGTTCCTTTAAAAATACTGATGTATAAAAAGAGAAATTTAATTTGCTGTATTATTATTTTTTAAAATTTTGATTTATTTAAAAATGCATAGGTTTAAATTAATTTATATCTTTTAATTGATTTTTTTAAGATGTATTAATTTTCTTTCTTCATTAGCTGAAAATTTGCTTCAAAATTAAGTTCAATAAGTTAAGCAACTTATTATAACGAGTTAAGGGAGAAAACATAGGCAGCCTAGGAATTCCTGAATTGAAAAGAAAAGTAGTATGTTAATGGAAAAATAATTCTGAATTTTACCAAGCCTTAACTATAGTTGTCATTTTTATCGATCAGCTAGTTCGCCGATTATTGACTTGTTAGGGTGTTAAATACAAACACGGAATGCAATTTTTAAAAAAATCCTCCTGTTAGATGATAAAAAATAAGAAAATACAAATAAGAAAAAAGAAGAAGAAAAAGAGAGTGAAATAGACAGTGGAAGTATTAATTTGGGATTAATATTCAAAGAAAGCATTTTTAATATTAATTCTAATTTTGACAAAATCACGCGATTGAACCTTTTGATGGATGAGTTTGAATTTCACCATAACAGTAAGAATTGATTGTGTATTGATTGAAAGAATTAGTTTTTAAGTAATTATAAAATGTGTATTATATTTGAAAATGTATTAAATATAGAATAAAATTTACATTAAATAAAATTAAACTGTTATTCAAAAGGCTTTTTTCTGTTTTAGATGGTGCAAACATTCTTTTTATTAAATCATGGTTTTAGAATGCAAAGTAATTAATTTTCATAAGTAAATTATAGAAATTACCATCCGTAAAGGATTATGTCTGTTTTGTTGGAGGCCTGTATCTCAATATTTTTGCATAGTTTCCCATCTAAATAAATAAAGTTTTTCCCAGGCATTTCTAATTTTTTTTGCAGCTTCATTAGTTAGTTACTCGTTAAATTAAATGCAGCTGCAAAAGTATTCACTGAAGCAATCTAAAACATTGGTACTATGATTTGTTTTCTCTTTAATATTGCCATTCTATAGTATTAAGAGATATTTCTGTGCCATTTACTTTAGTTTTTTTTTATGTATTTATAGAATAAATATAGATGTTAATATCACTTCATAAATCTTGTTTAAGTAATGTAAAATCCCTTAACACAAAAAACAAAAGTTAACGATTTTTCTCAACAACAAATACATCTGCTCAATCCAAAAGAATATTATTTTAACAATGGTATTAACTATGCAGAATTAATGAAGCATTTTCAATCGTTTTTGGCTACTGTTTAATTCTAAAATGTCTAGCTATTGAGAAAGTTATCGAGGGCTTTGCAATCTGGGTAATCAGTTGGAAAAAACTATGAGTTATATGTTGCAAAAAATAAAATTCAACTGTTCAGGTCATACAACCATCGAGGAATAATTTGTGAGTCATATGATAAAATATTATTAAGGTTTATTTTCTCTTAACGAAGCTGAATAAGAATGTCTTAAATATTGATGCATTTTTTCCATTTCTTAGCGTAAATAGTATCTTTTCAACTTGCATTGCTGCCAAGAGTTTAAGTGTATAATTCTTTTAATAGCCATCAAATAGTAATTATAATCTTGTTTTAATTCAACATTTGCTTTAAAAAGTTTATTTCTCCTTTATCCAATCACTATGCAAAATATTGCCACCTGGTTAAGAGAATGAACTTCTTACCAAATATCATAACACGTTGCAGAAAGTTATAAATTTTGATTGTTTCGAAAGAAGTGTAACACCGAAACTGTCATGCAATGAATTGATTGCCAGTTCAATTTATGTAGTTCTAATATCACATGTCAATTTTCTAGATTCACGAAATTGGTGCAGGGGTTTATACTTCTATTGATTGTTTTATCTGAATAGCATTTGAAAAATTCTTGAACCTCTGTGATTCTATAATTAGTGACCATTTTCAAATCTTTCGACCCCATAACTTAATTTATTTATATAATGTTCTATACATTATTGGTCTGGTTTTTTCGATTTACTTTCTTGCTTTAAAAGTTCTGTCTTTTATTTTTATGCTTATCATTTTGAAAATTCAATGCTTTATTCGTTTGTTGTTGTTGTTTCACCATATTTAAAGCATTATGCATCAAATTAAAAGATGACAAATCAATCCATATGCTCCAGACCTTAGATTTAGTAAGAAATGTTTATAGTAATCGTGTTTAAACATTTTTATCCTTACAATTCATTTTAACATGAACTTAGATCCATAAATGATTGTTAATTGCTCTCTGTGGACATGAAATGTCTTCCAACCATTAGGCGCAAGGTAACAAGAAAGAACAACTGCGCGGTAACTAGCCCTAGATATGTTCACGCATTCCCTTGGGAGATGTGTGTTTCTCTATTTCCCACACACAAACTGCAAATAAGAAAATTAACAAGGTTCTGAAATCAGGGATATGTTACAGTGTTGTTTATGTCTAACTAGCTGTTCATATTAGGGATCATTTCCACTTAAGTCCTAATTTAAACTCATACAATAATATTGTGTGATTTATCATTTTTTCATTATTTTAACTTTCCAGATGAAACATATTGAAAACAAATACATACAAAAATCATACAATATTATTCAAATTCAAAGCTTATCCAAATGTTTCCTCTTGTTATAATGGCCATTGAAACTCTTAGATAGTTCGAAGTTCATATTACAAATACACATCAAATTCAATCACAATATTATATTTAATACCAACTTTAAATTTTAAATGCTTATTACCATTAAAATGTAGTGAATTTAACCTTTTCTTGGCAAATAAGTATTTAGATGCATAACATGCAGTTAATTTCACTTTCAATAATACACTATAAAATTATTGTCCTGAATTTATTCTCTATTAGGCAGTCGAAAATGTTTGCACTTTAAACAGCATATGTGAAATTGCGGGTGAATTTATCCTCCTTCCTTGACAATCGAAAATGTTCGACTGCATAGCTTGCAATAAATTTCATTTCTAACACGCTATGAACGTATTACCTACAATCTATTTTTTTTATCATGTGAGAACATAATACTGTTTTCCTTAGGAGGTTTTGAATAAAGAAGGTATTAAATAGTTGAAGCTCGAAGTCGGGTAGGCAAGGAATAAAGCATAAATGGACATATCCATCAACATCTTTTAATCACGTATATTTTTACCTGCTTTTACCGTTATTTCATTATTATTATGTATGTTTTTTTGAAAGCAGATGAGTTTTTAAAAGGCTAACCTGCTTTTACCAGTATTACTCTATTATTACGTATACTTGTTTGACAGCAGATGCGTTTTTAAAAGGTTGGAGTAGAACTACGATATCATAACTGTTATTTTCATGGAATGGAATTTTTTTTTTTTTGCAGGAAATTAAGTAATTCAATTGTTATTATATGATAAAAAAAACTTCCATCACGTTTAATAACAGTTCTGATAAAAGTCTGTTATCTTTTTGCCAAAGGGAAAATATCACTTCATTCATTCTAAAGTGGGCGAAGGATATATATATATATATACAGAGAGAGAGAGAGAAGTCTCGTGATTTTTTTCAAACCAGTTTAAGCTGGTTTGTGACTTTAACTAAATGAGACAAATAATGACAAAAAATAATGTTCTCAAATGATAACTTAAAATTTGCGATCGTAAATTTCATTTTTGCTTTTTTTATATTATTATTATTATTTTATTTATTTATTTACCAATCGGAAATCTTTAGATATATAAGATATAGTCAGTCTGATTTTCAAAACACGCTCTGAATTTTTTTTTTCTCAATTTATCTTCTTTTTTGGACAATTGAAAATATTTGTTTGCATAACAACAAGTCAATCTCATTTATTAACAGTTTGCTATCAGCGAAATAGTTATTCTGAATTTCTTGTTTTTTCCCACCAATCGAAAATGTTTGGCTACATAACATGCAGTCATTTAATTTTTAACATTTCATTTTGTTTCCTTGCATTTGTTTTTATTTTTTCCTGCCTATCGAAGGTATTTTAATGCATAAGATACAATCAATCTAATTTTCAACAACATGCTATTGAATTATTGCTTTAAATTTATTTATTTATTGAGGGGAATAATAGAAAATATTTAGGTACATAAAATGCAGTTGATATCATTTTCAACAACATGTGGTAAGCGGAATTATTATTTTGCAGCGCATTCACACACTTTACCACTTTAGTCAAAAAAGTTGATATGCTGTCTGCAGCTCATATTACTAGTTCGGCTTCTTATTCGACCACTTCCTCAAACGGCAAAAGCAGTTTTACAGTATCACTTTTCATAATCGCCTTCGATCCATTACTTAACGCCAAACAGGAATATCGCTGAACACTTACTTCCTAGTTACTAAAGGAAAGATTGATTAAAAGGTATTTTCTTAAAGTTCCTCTAGCGTATTTGTTTAACATTTTTTTATTAGCGGAAGTGGTTTCTTCGAAAATTTCTAGCATATTCTCTTATAAAGTTACTCGCTTATCCCACAGAACCTCTTGCATGACAATTGCGTATAATTACGAAATATTAACTTCTTGCATGAACATCATTTTTACTGAATATATCGTGTCATCCTTGGTGAGTTCTCTTGTAATCAATCCCTGGCATGCTGTTAATAGTATCCCAAAATCTAATTTGTGTTTTCCCAATCGATAAAAACAAAAATTTAACACAAAACTACGATTATAATGACAAAATCCCTTACTAAATTTCATATATTTAAGTTATTGCGCCTTTCAGTTGTCAAGTTTACTTGTTTCTGCAAGTACAGACAGACAATCCCTTGTCTTTTGTTCAAAATTTGTAAGATGTCTAGACTATAGATAGTAATTCTGTGCATCGAATTTTATCTATTTAGCTGTCCTCGTTTTGTAATTACCGTGTTAATTTATACTCGAAGAGCCGAGGAAACTTTGAGAGGTTTTGAACTGCCTTTAAGAGATTTTTTCTCAAAATTTGATAGATATCTACAAATTTGATGTAAAGATTGTATACTTAATTTCATCTGTCTAGATTAAACGTTTCTGAGTTGGCTTTGTCACTGACAAACAAGCGAATATTTTCCAAATATGTGTTTTTCGAGCTCTGGGAGATCTAAAACGAGAAAATTCGACCGAATCTCGAAGTCCAATCCTACCTCTCCCCCCCCATTGTCATACTTCCTCTATACTAAATGTAAGAGCATGATGTTATCATATTTTATCAATAAAATGCATATTGGCAAGTTAATATGATTAAAGCACGCATCATTAGAATATTATTGGATTTAAAACGGATAGTTTAATGAAAAAAAAAACCCTTTATGGCATGATATTATATCCTTTTAAAAAGGAAAACAGTGAACTTAGAGAAAGAAATAAATATTGTTAGTCCCGTGGATAAATTTAATAAAATTCCTTGGATAAAAATATCCCTTTCACTCCAGAATATACCCCAAAACAAGCTATAAAGCATACCATCTAATATCCAAACATAAAAGACAATAAATGATCTGCAAAAAAACAATTCAACTTGATCGATCAAACTGTCTGGATAGTGATTCTCAAGTCCTTACAAACGCAGAACTCTGTCAGGCCCCAATACCATTCCTTACGTCAACATTGAAAACATCTGCGTTTCCAAGAAGTATCCAAGTAAGCCCCACTTACTGGCGAACTGCAATTTAAATTATTTCCCATATCCATCTTGAAGTTTTTCCTTCTTTTTTTTTTAAGTTCTTAAATCCGGAATGCGTTCCAGTTGAACCGCAGCTGGTTGCTCCTCACCACCATAACCTCAGGGTTGGCGGCAGCTGAGGTTCCTATTAAGGTTAATGTTGCGGCAAGGGTCAACCTATGGAAGCGGTTAGCCCTCTTCATCCCTTTTATTGGCCATAAAATTTATGCCGCGACACTCAAGTTAGGGTTGCTGCCCCCGCCATTTCAGACGATGGCGGAGTTTTCAGAGAGTCACAGCGCCATGGCTCTTTTTCAGATTTGGAAAAACCCAAAATTATTTATTGTAGAATTCACTACCTTAATATATCGTCGTAATTATTATCAAAAATTGATGTTTTTAAAAAAATTAGTACAATATTTTTAATTATTGATGCCGGTTTATTTTTAGAATAGGACGGTTTTTTTGTCCCATGTTTCGACATGTCCAAGAATCAAATACTCACACTAGGCTATATACGTCATTTTTTGTTGGTCAAGGTGACTCTGAAACATCTAAGAAACGCTAGTTAATTTTTATATTATTAATTATTTTCTTTTAAGAAAGAAAGAAAGAAATTATATATATATATAAAAAATACAAGAAAAATGTCACCCAGTGGCCTTCCAGGAAAATTGACCTAAATTCCAAGAAAACTGAACCCATATTTTTATTCACCTTCGAGGCTAAAAATAATACTTGTACACTTATGAGAGTCATATCCACCCTTTTTCTTTAAAATATTATCTATTTATCTTATGAAGAAGATCAGTAAGCATCAAGAACATATTTTCCTTACCTTTGTCATTTTTTTTTTTTTTACTTTTGCCATTTTGAGGAAAATCTCCACCAACAAGCTATTCGTTACTAAATCTCACCTCATCTACCAATTTTTGACGAATTCTGAGCAAAAACATGGGTTGAGGATAAAGCCGATAAATTTCTTCCATCGATTCTCTTTCATTTGGCTTGTCAAATCAGTCTTTTATGCATAGTCCATTGGTAGATAAGAATCAGGTTTTAAAGTATTTAAAAGTAACTAACATATTTTATAATAATCTCATCTCCAGCATAGTATTTTAAAATAATCCGCTGACACAATAACGAGTTATCATGAAATCTCGTCTTTTATTGATATCATTTTCTCGCTCTCATGGTTATTCATATCTTCAAAAATGTTCTAAAGTAGTGATATTTTAGCACTAATGTTTCCAATATTTATTATTTAAATTTGAATTTTGAATTGATAAAAACACTTTGTTAAATAGGGAATTTTATTAGGCGATTTGTTGAACATATTAATGACAATTATTTCCTAATGCTTAAGACATATTACGAAATGTCAGCAATTACTGATTACTTTTAAGTTTCTCACTTTTCAATATTCCAGCGACCTTTTTTTTCTTTCCAATAAAGAAAATCTTTATTATTAATAAAAAAAATACTATAAATCAGATAACATATTTTATGAGGTTCTGAATCAGAAATATCTAAATAAAATTACTTCTAGTAGGAAAATGTTAGAAATTTATTTTAAACTTAGAAGTGGTAGACTATTGTATTCTCTAAAATTTAACTTTTTTAACATTTATTTAACTTAATGCTGTTATTAAACATACTTTAGTTAATGCAAATAATCTAGATTTAAAAGAATTTTGACAATATGATACCACAGAGTAAAAAGAAATTAAATCCATATTAACTTATATCTTCATATATTTTTTGTTCATTTTATTAATATCAAATGATTAATTATGTATTGAAAATGAATATGAATCACCTCAAAATCAATTTCTTATACTTTCTTTTTAATAAGAAAGAAATTTTTGACTTTGTAATTAAAAACTGTTTTTTAAAAAATGTGTTTATCTATATAAATAAAAATGAATGTTTGTCTTATGTATCTTATGTCTTTCTAAATCGTTCATCCGATTGCGATGAAACGTGGTTGGCTTATTGCTTACACATACGGGATGGTTATAGGGATTGTACAATTATATACATAAAAAATAAAAAGTTCGAATCTCAACCGCATCTATTTTCCAAGGTTTAATCTCCAAATAACTTGCTCAGGAGACAACAGATTCTGTAAAAATGCCAAATCCAAGTTAAAGATTAATATTTTGTAGCTATAGTACTCAAATGTCTAGCAAGCTCATAGGTAACTTTATTATAGATTATGCAAAAATGTTTGGGGGAGACAAACACAGGTTTTAAATGAGGTTTTTTTTTTAATTAAATTATAGCGTTTTCATAGTAACTACTACAAATATTGTAGTACAAATAATTTTGCACCATCTTAATTTTCAAATATTATCATTTCAACTATATTAACGGTTTTATGGTATGAATATATTTTCTATGTTTAATCAATTATAAAAGAAAATATTTTAATCACATTTTCTGAAATTAAATTTGAGAATTCTGAGCAAATATTAACGAATTGCGAGATACAATAAACAGTTTCTTTTACTGACATTTTGAAAGAACACCAAGAATTACAATTCTAAAAGAATACACAAATCTAATATATAAAAATGAATGACAGAATTTTATATACTGCCATACCGTTTAACTTCTTTCGATAAAACATTGCCAAAGTATTTACTGAATGCACAAAATTATTTTTTAGGCAGCAGCAGAGCGCCGGGTAGCGCTAGCTACTAATAAATAGAAAATGAATATTATTTTATTTATATCAAATTTTAGTGCAAATTTTTTGCCCATGTCATTTTTTATAAATATTTATTTTTGTTTCCAAATTTTCAAATACTTGAAAAGGCTTTCAGAAATTGAAATTTGTTTTATCACGGATATCACTGTATTTTTGGATAGCAGTATGTTTTATTTTTCCACTCAATTATCCCCCAGATTCTTTGATATTATTTCAAAAATTCTAATACTATTTTTATCACTAATTATTACACCTGCGATTTATAACACTCAATTCTAAGACAGAATTGAATACTATTGATCTATTAATCTATAAATGTGTGCTATAAAATCTATAAATCTATTAATCTATAAATGCGTGCTATAAAATCTATAAATCTATTAATCTATAAATGTGAGCTATAAAATCTATAAATCTATTAATCTATAAATGTGTGCTATAAAATCTATAAATCTATTCTAACTCAAAGACAGAAATAAAAGAATTTTTTTAATTGGATTGTAAACTGAAAAGTTAAACATTTCTGCACATACTAAGTAATACCTTATAAATTCTCATAATATTTTATCTCAAAAATGAAAAGGCGAACAAAATTAAAACCGCCAACTCCAGGAATTAAATCGCCAAATATTGCAACCTCGTCCAACTCTCCTCTTTCTCCTGGTCCCGGAATAAATCAACCTCGTGCACAGACCATAAAGTCAACCAAACGCAACCCTCTTGGGATGGGAAGTGTATAGGCCTGGATCAGATAGGGGGACCTCGAGGAATTCAGAGGGTGAGGGGAGGCATGTTCGGTATTAAAGAAGGGGATAGAAATTCTGATAGATACAGGGACTTGATTTCGGGGTATTGATTTAAACCCTCGTCACAACCAAGTTTAACATTCCCCCTCCCTTTTTTATATAAATATATCCGTGAACTAAGGGGGTTAGAGTGAATGACTTCATATCATATCGAGTTCCGAAGCAATAAAATAAAGAGGGGCTTTGATGTCAAGCGACAAGAGAAGGGTCTTCGTGAATTGAGTTGCCGTTCCTTAATTTGAGAGCATTTACTAAACAATTAGAATTGATTTTGTAATGCATAGACGGGTGAGCTTTATTTTTAGTTTAAGTTATGTTTTGTGACAGTTTTAAAACTTCTTAAAAAATTAATTTCTCCTTCAAAAATTTTTTGAATTTTTTAAAAATTGAAAAGTTGCTGCAAAAAGAATGTAACACCAGTTAGGAGAATTTGGAGTAATATGTACTACCATGTTGTAAAAAAAAACATTTAGTTTGTTGCCAGAAATATATAGCTCCGATCGTTAGTTCTTAAATACGTTTGCTCAAGCGATGGAGCTGTTTGTCTCATTAGTTTGTTGCAATATAGAGGTAGCTCTGAGTGCTACTGCCGGTGTTCTGTAAGCTTGAATAATTGAAGCTACCTCCTTTTTTGCAACAAGCCAATAAATTTGAAAAGTATTAAAAGATTTATCAGCAAGTTTTCCAGAAAGTGTGTTTTCTAAAAGCAAATAATTAATTTTCTATTACATAATCGATAGGACAGAATTAACATCATATTAAGCTGCCGGCTTCGATTCCAGATTCGAAACCCTAATCTACTAAAAGAATATTCTGCTTCAGATTTATTCTTCAAGACTAACTATTGGTTTTAAGAGGAAGGTGAGAAAGGGTCTGTTTTTATAGTTTATGAAGGTTTATGATTCAAAATTTCAGATTTGTCTCAAAATAACCTTGCGTTACATCAAAACGGAATGCTCATATAACGACATTAAACTATATCATCTGTGGACTCTATAAAGTGCATGGGGAAAAAAGAATCGAGAAGTTCTCATTTCTTCCTTTAAATTTCATCGCTGTAATATTGTGTATATCAACACAAGATTTATCTTTATTCATTTATTTATTACAAAGAAGGCCAACAGCCTATAAATTCAATTTTCTTTTTTCTCTTCCATCAATAAAAGGCCAATATATTTTACATAAAACAATATATATATTTTTTTCGATTCCTACTATTAGTTCGTACTCACCCTATATATATTTATTTATGTATCTTGTTACAAATTTTCAGCCGTTAATAAAATACTTTTTATTCATGCACTCAATTTCGAATACATCTTTTTAACCTTGTGTAGGATGACACTTGATGTTGAAACATTTTTTTTTCAATATTAATTCGTTTATTAAATTTAATATTTTAAATAGAATTTTAGCAGTTTGTAAAGAAAATTTAAATCAATAGGCGGTAGCTCAATTGGTAAAAAGCAAGGATTTCAGTACTTTAAAGTGAAAGTGAAGAATGCGAATTTAATTTTTACGGAAATGAATAATTTTTCGGGGAAATTATTAATTTTAGTTTTATAGGGGAAAAAACATTCTGATATAAGATATTTAGCAGGATATAAATTTAAGAATAAATACTGTCAATAGCGAAGAGTGAGGATCGCGGGAAAAAAATTTTGCCACTTAATGCCGTTATTCTGTCAAATGCATATATATATTTATATTATTTGTAATTATTAAAAAAATAAAAAATAAAATATGGATCTATATATACATCCATGAATCTGGCTTTAAAGGCTTATATCATCAATTTTAGCTGTAACCATCTGGAGACCAACATGTTTTACATTCATTTATTTTGACCATCCTACCATTCCTTTGTTCCAATAACTATTATCATCCATTCTGCTCTTATTTTTAATTATTATTAAATGGTTCAAAGGCAAACATTCTTAGTCAAAGGTTCGGTGGACTCAAATGAGTTTGGGACCAGATATTTCATTTAGAAGGATTAACTGTCTTTTCAGGGTTTAATGACTTATTCTTTCGAATTATTATGTTTAATATCTAAAATATTGAATGTCCGAAACCAAATGTCTACTAGTCAAAAGACCAGTGAAAACTTTGATTTGGGCATCTGTCTTTATGAATGTGAAATGTTCATCAATATCAATATTTACTCAATAATAAACTTAAATTATTGATATTATTAATTAAGTATGTAATAACAGGGTTAATAAATTAGAAACAGTTTATCGGAATAAACTTGGGTGAAAACGTTTTATTTATACTTTTTATGTCTTCTACAAAAGATAAAGAATAACCAAACTAAAATGTAAGTGAGCGAGCTCTCTTCTTAGCACTTAATTGCTATACAAGAAAAATTCCAAAACATGAGAAAAAAAATTCTTAAACCCTGAAAAAAAGTTTATCCTTCAGAAATACTTGGTTTGAAAGTCATTCATTTGTTTTAAGAAGGATTTATTTTATCTTTATCTGAATAAATAGTCTTAATATGTGCTATGAGGTGAATTCATTGCATTTTATATCTGGAATAATTTGGCAGTAATCTCAAAAATAAGATACAAGATTTTAATCTTATTCTATGATACCAGTTCTCATAATTTCATCATGGAAAAAATACCAAGTTTTCTTCAAATAGTTAAATCCATTTTTCGTCACTTTATTTCGAGTTAACCAGAAACAAAAATCTATTTTATCCTACATACTAAACTGTTCTTGTGTTATTTGACAATATAAAAAAAGCTATTTTTTGCTGCTTTACTTTAAATTAATCATTGAAAAAAAATATCTACTCCATCCTATATTCTTTATTGTTAGTATATTATATAGACATATATTCGACAGTAGTATAGTTAGTATATTCGACACCGGTTTTTTTTTTAGCAAAGGAAATTTTTTTGCCACTTTTCCACTTATTAATTACTGAAAAAAAATTACGATATCCTGTATGTCATATTGTTCTTGCATTATTCTACAAGGTTTGCTTCTGAGCTGCTAATCATTTTTTGATGCTTTACTTGGTATTAGTTATTGAAAAAAATCTGTTATATCCTATGTACTATATTGTTTTTTTTATTACTTTTGGTAGTAAAAAATATCTGATACTTATCATTAAGTAGTTTTTGCAGAAATATCTACTATTTTTATGTCCATGATAACGAATAAATAATCCCAGATTTCCTGGCATGTCTATGAAGGCTTGGTAAAAAAATTTGTTAAATAACTATTTGGTTTAACATTACTCAAATAAAAAATATTTTAGACATTATTACATATATTAAGTTTACATATAAGTAAATATTGATTACATTATTGATTACATTTATGTTTTCTCTACAAAATTTCCTCTAGAGAGTTTCCATGCCGTAGTGTCTATGTTGTACTTTTACAGTTTCAAATACTAAGAGGCCTAATTGCGAGGTAAAAACATGAAAATTTACAAAAATATCGCTATTAAATTTTATTATTTAATCATGCTTTAGCTTTCGTTAAGATTACAATATCTTTCTCTATACTTTATGAGCTAGAAAAAGAGAAAAGTATTGTAAATGTTAACAGATTCATTCTGAAAAATTGGGAAAATTTAAACCAATACTTCAACATTCTTCGGGTGATCATTCATATTATATACGAATGAATTTCTTTTTTTCCCCTTCTTCTTTTTCATATATCTAACAAGATGAATTAATAATTTAGTGCTTTTTTCCAAAATAAATTCTTCAAAGTGATCTCATCGACAACCTCACTAATACGATTCCAACAAACTGTCATCGGCCAAGAACCCTAACAGAACTCATTTAAAAAGGTTCTTTTCATCCAACTTCCAAGTGCGAAAGGGTCAGCCTTTCAGACAGAGATGGAGGAAAAGCTGCCTCCACCCTCCCTTTTCCTCGACCTCCCTGGGGCATGGAAGTGGAGAACCCCCTTCGAGAATTCCGAGTGTGGAAAAGACGTGATTCAGAAAGGAAATGAGATCTTTAAAATCAGGGCTAGCGTCGAGCCCCTAGGAGCAATTTCATCGGCCGAGTTATTATGACCGGCGAACCGCAAGACTCAAGCGGAACTCTAGGGAAGACAGGACTCCCCAGCCCACCCCCTTCAAGAACTTTTGCTTAACCTTCCTTTACTTTCTTTGGCTTTCGCCCCCCTTTCCAGTCTGTGCCTCCCCTCCCCCAGATCAATATGAGAGAGTGTGGCAGGTTTTGTAGTTATATAACAATTGTTGGGTTCTCCGACGCGATGGGGAAAAGTTGACAGTCCACTCAGGTTTGATTGCGATGAAAGAGAGGGAATATAGGGAGTAAGAGTGTGTCCAAACTTTCCAGGGGGTGAATTTAATTCTAAAAATGCGTGGTCTGTTTGGTGTGAGGAATTATTCGTAAGGTTTGAGGAATATTCAGTTTGCTGTTTTTGGCATGTTGAGCTGTTATTTATAATTAAAGAAGTTGATGTCTGTCACTACCTGTATTTGTGATTTCCATAAGTAAATGCCATTAAATGCCTTTTATTATTTTCTTTCGAAACAAAAATCTAATACAGGATGGATACATTTTGGCTATAAAAAGTTGTCACAGCCAAAATTATAATTAATTAAAATAATTACCAGTTGGTCAAAATTAATAGAATTATAAGTTGAGATTACAATCAGTTTTGCTTGGGATGAAAAAGATCGGGAAGAGAGAGGAAAAGTTTTTCCAGTATCTTTCGTTTAGTTTTAAAAATGTGCGGCTTATTGTGAGTTATTGTGAGAAGCTATTTGAAGAAAGTTGGGTGTACTGAATTTGTGCTTCACAAACCGATTTGTTTTTTATAATTAATGAAAATGGCAGTTTTTCACAGGATTTTGTGCATTCCATAAATTAACTCTTTTACGAATTTTTTCTTCCAAAACAGGAAATAATATGTTTCTTATTTTGTATACTCCTGCATTTGACAAATTTTTAGCAAATGCTATAAGTCTGAAGAAGTTTTGTGTTAATAAAAATAATTTGGTAGCTAAACTATAAATAATTATTAGTTATGCCATGTTTTAAAGCAATAATTTAATCATGTTATGTCCTGTTTTAAATCAATAGTTTAGTTATGCCCTCTCTCTCTTTATATATATATATATATATATATATGTGTGTGTGTGTGTGTGTGTGTGTGTGTGTGTGTGTGTGTGTGTGT
>JAPMOQ010036485.1:232743-267702 GCA_026543055.1 Argiope trifasciata | reverse complement strand
TGTGTGTGTGTGTGTGTGTGTGTGTGTGTGTGTGTGTGTGTGTGTGTTGTAAAATGTACCTTCATCCCCCCCCTCAGTAAAAAATTATTGACTGATAATACTTTACGAAAGTTACTAGTTACGAAAAATGGATCTTCCGCATGGATCTAGCATTCTTGCTGAATGTATCATGAAAATAAGACTTTTGGACTTCTTGTTGGTCGACCAACTGAAATCAAAATGTGAGATTAAATCTCTGTATCAAATTGTATTTACTTAGCTCTTTGAGTTTTGAAGTTATTGTGTTCACTTGTAATCGACAAAGCAGACTTTCTGAAAATGGATTTTGATAAAAATTTGGTGGAAATTTTCAAATTTAGCATTAAATAGATATATAGAATTTCATTCATTTACTACAAAGCATTTTAGTTGCCGTGTTTATAAATAGATAAATTGTCAAAAAAAAAAAAGACTGAAGTCCAAAATTGTATTTTTCGAACTCAGGGAGGTATACAACGTGAAGATCCGGCAAAGGCTACAGATTGAATTCTTCGACGGTTGCAATATTTTCTCTATACTGTGCGTATGAGAAAAAATTATTATTGTTATATTATATTCTTTTACCATATAATCAATTTTTGCTTTTTTGCATACATATTTTACAGAAGGTATAGTAATCGACGAAAAATTTGAATTTGAGATGTTGACGAATCTTAAAACTCCCTGAAATCGAAAAACACATTTTTCGAAAATATCCATCTATCTGCCTATGCAGAAGATAACTCACAAATGCTTTTATGCAGATGATTAAAATTTGATGCACTGTTTTTAGACTAAATTCGTAGATTTCTATCAAATTTTAAGCAAACTCTATCCAGAGGAAGTCTATCTATCCGATTATTCTAATAAAAAAATATCTGTAAAACGAAGAGAGCTGATTAGATAAAATTTTGTGTACAGATTGAGCATCTGTAGTGCAGACACTTATCAACCTTTTAGCCAAATATAACAAAGATTTCACTGTCTGTAGGTCTATACTTTCGGATAAATGCAAACGCGATACTTCAAAAATGCAATGTCTTAAATATGTCAATTTTCATATAAGATTTTGTGACTGAAATTTTAGTTTTGCGTAAATTTTTTTTGTTTCAATTATTTGAGAAAAACGTGTCTTAAACATAAATTCTGTTTTTGGATGCTATTATAGCATGCCAAATAACTAGCCAAGGATGACACTATAAATTGAGTAAATATGCTAAATTCATACCCAAAATTCATATTTTGTAAACGTTGTACATGAATAGCGTATAAGGCTCTCTACGGCATTTAATGCTTATTAGAGGTCAACGAGAATGTTTTGAAAAGGCTACTTCTGCTGGTTTATATATTCCTTTATTCAGTCATTTTTACCCTAAACTTTCCTTTTATCTCATAATCCTGAGACCCATTAATAAATATATGGAGTATTTTATTTTCCAAATAAATTTTTTTATAGTTAATAAGTGAAGTAGTTATTTAAAAAATTTTAATATACATCGATGCACAAGCAGCAAAACTCAAAGTTAAAGAAAAAAGCAAGCAGGAGCTGGGGACACAGAACTTCAAAATATCAAACAAGTTCATTGTATTCGAGCTGGAGCATTTCATGCTCTTATCAGACCCTGAGCATCTAGGTTACACTCAGACTGATATCATTCCGCATGTCAAAATCAGCCCTAACCATCTCGCAAAAACTAGGATCTCTTGCCGAAACACTCAAATAAGACCGAGGCGATCCAGTGGAACGAAGCTTTGCCACTGTTGAGCCCTGACTCACTGTTTGCAAATTGCTCAACTCTTCAACTCGGTCACTTGCGACATGGAGTTCAATGCTCCCCCTCATTCGAATACGAAAAGGAGTAAGGGGGGAAGAAGCAATTATGATTTTGACGCCTTGCGGCACGAATTCGGTTAAAACTGACGCCTTTCTGGTCGGCGCTGAAAATGAGGGCTGTAATTAATTCTGGCACCCTTTTCTTATGATTCGTCCAGGAAAATGCCTGGAAACTTGCCGTTGTGGTCCACTGGCTAGGTGAAGCCTGCCGATTCGGTAGATGGACTTAGCAGGAGAGATGTGGAACACACTGTTGTTTTGCTATTCCGTGAAATTTCATAGATTTATATTCGCAAACAATAATTATTTTTATTCGTAAACAATAATAACTTTGTGCTAAATTTGTGTAGGTTTAGAGGGCGAAGAGCTGTAAAGGACCTGATAGCTGCGTGAGGATGAAAATTTATTTAGTACGTCTGAGCGATGAACTCCAGTCATTAAATTTTCTATTAGGGACATTTTGCCAAAGATTTTGTATTTAGCTCTCTCCTAATTAAAAAAATTAATGTACATGCAATGTTTCAGAATTTAATATGCAATGTTTTTGCCATTTGCAATTAATGCCATCAAGTGCCGTTAATTCATTTGTGCAAGGTGGAGTTCCTCTTTGACGGCCCCATCAAGTTTCCTGCATGCTCTCTGGCTATATCAGGGTATCGCAAAGTAAGCTTACTTCTGAGCGTTAGTTAGTATTTATCGAAAATATACGTGAAAAATATGAGAAAATCACATATGGTTTTCGTCTCTCAGCTCTTAAACATTCGATTTGATGATGATGAGTGAGAACAAAGGAAAAAAAACTTTAGTTATCAGATAATCACCTTTCTGCAAAGTGGGGTTCCCCTTCGGCGGCTCCATTAAGTTTCCCACAGTAAACTTACTTCTTAGCTTTAGATAGTATTTATTGAAAATGTAAGCGAAAAACATGCTAGAAAATCACATATGATTTTCATCTCCGCATTTGAACATTCGATTTGATGATGATGAATGAGAACGAAGAAAAAAGAGCTTTAGTTTCCAGACGATCAAACTTTTCACATAGATATTAAAATTCCTATCTTCACTGGTAATTTGTCTTTGCTGCTTTTATTTTTGAAATTTGAATGTCCTTCTATTAAAATACATTAGGAAAGATGTACCTTTGTTTTCCTTTATTATTCACAATAACTTGCTGGCAGATATATTTGTTTGATATTAAATTGAGCTGAATGCCAATTCGAATGCAAATACAGCGGAATAAAAAAATTATCAATATTATTTTCATATATATAGATGACAATGTGTAAGTTCATAAACCAGATAGTTGAGATGCACTTAATATTTTTCTTTTGCTTGAGTTTCAAAACATATATTAATAAATTTTAATAAATATATCGCTCACAATTTTATAAAAAAATTAAAACATGCGCGTTTAAGAAGAATTTTTTTTTACTGTTTTATTCAAAATTTTAATAGATACTTAGAACTTTGACACATATTTCCTCTACCTTATTACAATTAAATAACACTTACATTATAAAGACTTATTCGATAAAAATTAGAGGTAGTAATGTCTAAAACGTCAAAAGCTGCAGTTAAATTATTTGGCTATCTCAACATCTACTTTGTGCGTTTACTTCAAATATTAATAAGCAAAAAGCCTATGTCTTTACTTGATAAATATTTTGTAATATTTTTTAATTCCTGAATTCTTATCATTATTACAAATGAAAATCTTTTTTGATTATTCAAATAACTAAGTTTGTATTAAAGAAATAAATTTGATATTGTCAAGGTTTAAAAAATCTTTTTCAATACATAAGTCTACTCTATAACGAAAAGCATACGTCTTTCATTAATAAATATTTTCAAAAACTCGTGAATTTTTAGTTGCACTTAAATAATGAAAAACATTGAAACTTTTTAAACATCTTTTAAAAACACAGATAAATATAAGTATATATACATGATAAACTTGATGCGGTCGATATTTTAAAAAATATGTTTCAATGCATAAAGTCTTGCCTATAACGGAAAGTATATGTTTTCCGTTAATAAATATTTTTAATTAAATAGTTTTTTTTAAAAAAATTGTGAATTT
The DNA here is from genome assembly GCA_026543055.1 of Argiope trifasciata. Classification (NCBI taxonomy): domain Eukaryota; kingdom Metazoa; phylum Arthropoda; class Arachnida; order Araneae; family Araneidae; genus Argiope; species Argiope trifasciata. Next base: position 263,770 of record JAPMOQ010036485.1, on the reverse strand, counting down.
GTATTTGATTTCAGTAATAAATAGCATTTATTCCTTTTAAAGCATCTTTTAAAAACACAGGAAAATATTCTAGAATAAAAATAATAAAATTGATGTTATTAAAAATAATTAATACCTTTCAATGTATAAAGTTTTATCTATATCTAAAACCATAGTTGCTCGTTAATGAATAATTTTTAATTAGAAAATTTTTAAAATTCGTGAATTTTTAGTTGTATTTAATTTTTAAAAAATGTTTCATCATTTGAAAACCTTAAAAAAATATATAGTTAAATGTGCATGCATAAAAAGAAAAACTTGATGTGATCAAAGTTTTTTTTTTTAAATGCTTGTCTATGCATAAAATCTTGTCTATAAGGGGAAGCATATATCTTTCAGTAATAAATTTTTTGAAGTAAAAATTTTTAAAAAATTGGTGAGTATTTATAATAAAGATATATTAACCTTCCAGCTGGCACGGTCGTCATACCAACATGAAAGTTAGCGCGTATTTCACACAAAAGCTAAAGTAAATTGTAAATCTTCAAAATTGTAACTATTAAAATTGTATTGTAAATAGCTTAGAATTAATAACTACAATCCCTTTAAACATTTTTTACTTAAAAAGAATCAGAAAAAATATAGACATAGATTGCAATATCAATATAAAATGACCACAGGTTAACTGAATTGATTTAAAAACAATATAAGCGAAATTGCCGATATATTGACAGAACAATTTGCATATAAAATATAAAGTACAAAAATGCAGAATTTATGTATAAAAAGTAAAAAGTAATTGAAAGTTAGATATGAAAAGGAAGAAAATAGTTTCATTGTTATTTCCTTGCAGCGTTGCAATTTGAGCAAATATGTTTAGTGGGCTCCAAACATATAAACTTCTGTCAAATCTCACAACTGAACCTCCTGATTCTAGTCCGCTTTCTTTTTGGCAGGGTTTTTTCCCTGACGTCGCATCTTCCAATTCAATGCCTAGTTCGGCTTTTCTCTTTAGCACCTTTCATTTTAGCTCACTTTTTAGAGACGTGGGTGCTTTTTTTCAACATTTTCCTTCGTAAGTGCATTTGCCAGTTATCGCCAGTCTAAAACAATACGGATTTATTTGTAAAATCATACAAAATCAGATGTGACAAAAACTTACATGAACGGTCGCGCGTATCTCTAAAATACAAATATCTGATCGGCAGAGATCTATTAATGCCACAAACTTACGATGACAACTGAAAGTAGGTCAAAGGGAGGGCGACAAATAGTCAAGGACATCCGTTCCTAGTGCCACCAAATCTAAAGTTATAAAACGAAATTCATCTCTAGTGTATCTCTCACATACGCGCTCCCGCTGGAAGGTTAAATGATAAAAAGTTATTAAGATAATTAATTGATGCGATCAAGAATTTTTTTTAAAAATCGGTTATAGTTTTCTGTTATTATTTTCTTGGCAATTTAGTTTTTGGCTTTCCATATTTTATTCGAATGCAAATTAACAATCCTAAAAAAATATTATCATAAAGGAAGTAATTACTTGACTCTCAGAGCATTTCTTTTATTATTTTCACCAGACTCATGGTTGGATACAATCAAAATCAGCTGTGCAGTTCAAGCGATTATTTGTAGGAAGTAAAACGTGGAGATTTTCCAAACAGACATTTCCCGTCTTTGGTGCCGTCAATCATAAACTCATCCTTGAGTTGGTAGTCTATTATTTTCCCTTCCTGCCTCCACCAAATTTGACAATTTTAATAGCCACCCCTGATCTAACAATGCGGTGGCTTCGATCCACAAAGCCTTTAACACAAACCTTCAGCAGCTCCCTGGCCGGAGACTTTTGCGGTTCTGTGCGAACGAGCAGAGTAACAAGCCGTGCCACTTTGTTGTGTCTATAATTTGTAGATTTGCATCGTCTCTTGTTGTGGTTGAAAACACGTGCAAATTACTGCAATCATGCCAGTAGGAAGTCTGCGAATCAAGGGAAATTATTTCATCAGCAAGCAGACACATTGTTTCGATTCCTCTTGATTCAGAAGTCGGCTTCTTCTGTTGGAATCTGTTTTATTATTTTGGTTGAAGTAAGAGTAGTTTCAACGATTCCCATGCCTTTCATCTACAATAGCATCAATAAAAAGAAGTACAACGCTCAGAGATTTCTTACGTCATTTTGCTTATGTACAAGTTGCCGCTTTTAAAGTATGAAGCTTAAAGACTGCGGTAGCATGTCGACAAGAACTCGTCTTAAGAAAACAGAGCTTCGAAACTCGATTCTATCGAAGAACCAATGAGTGTGGCTTGCGTGAAATCCATTAGAGTTAAATGTCTTCCTGCTAATATGATGGGGGGCCACGGTGGCCCGGTGGTAAGGTCTCGGCTTTGGAACCGGAGTGTTTCAGGTTCGAGACTCGATTCCACCGAAGATCCGTCGTGTGAGGGGGTCTCTTTCATGTTAAATCTGTCGCGCCAAACGTCCTCCCGCTGGTGTGGCATGATGTGGAGAGGGGGGTGCCACTTCAGGTGTCGTCCCCGTCATCTGACCATGGTTCAAAATTACGAGGTCCGTCCCAAAATAGCCCTCGTGTTGCTTTAAACGGGACTTTAATATAACTAAACTAAACTGCTAATATGATGTGGAAGTATAAAGAGGAAAGGAGTGCTAACTCAGGCGTCATCCTCCTCAATTAACCGTGATTCATATTTACGAAATCCATTTCGAAATAGATTTAGTGTTGATTTGAAATGTGGGCGTTAATATTACTAAAACAGTAACTCCATCTCGATTAAAGTGAATCTCATTGCATGAATTACATTTCTGAAGAAAGAAAGATTTTATTCTGCCTGATGTGGGAATCAGTTACAAAACTCTAGAGACGCAAATCCTGATCCAGTTACATATGTCCATGCTGTATGATGATCTGCATTATCTGCATCTGTTGTATTTAGAATGACGTCTAATTGAGTGTTCATACTGTATGAACATGAAAGTAACTTGAAAAATAATTAAACCGAAATATCAATTTTTGCATCACTTGTATAAAGCCTTGCCACACAACCACTCCCCGGAGAAATAAGAATCCTGGTATTTGCGATCGCGAATCCCTCCTGTAAATACACCATCTAAGAATATGTTAGAAAATCTGAAAAGGGCTTCGGCCGAGGTGGCTTGGTGGTAAAGTCCCGGCTTCGGAACAAGAGGGTTTCAGGTTTGAGATCAGATTCTACAGAAAAAACGTACGGGTCTGGTTAAACGTCCGGCTCAAACGTTCTCCCGCTGGTGTGGTATAGTGTGGAGAGGGGGCGTCAGTTCTTGGTGTCGACCTCGTTATCTAACCGCAGTTCAAAATTACGAGGTCCGTCCCAAAATAGCCCTAATGTTGCTTTACAATGGGACGTTAATATAACTAAACCAAACTAAACTGAAAAAGGCTTCAGTATTCCTCTGCATTTATACTGTATCAAAAATACATAAATATCTGTCATCAATATTTCAAAACGCTTCTCACTATTCAAATATATTTTTATTAAAAAAAATAATATCACCCGCGCAATTATTAGAGTTTTCTGTTCTTTTTTTCCGCTCCATTATTTCTCTGGAATATTTTAAATACTTAGTTTCTTAAATTTTGGCATAATGCGCCGAAAATTTTCGGGTCAGGAGAGGTTAATACTGTTGGACACTGTCCAATTTCCTTACAGGAAAAACTCTCTTATTTTGAATCCTTTCATGCAGGTGACACTTGAAAAAGTCTTCAGACCGGATCTTTTTTCTATTTGTTGTAATTTTGATTCTTACTTAGCTTATATTGTTAATTTATTTAGATTCATCTGTATTTTAGTAGTAGCTGCATTAACACTCACTAAATACAACGATAGGTTTTTCATTTTTTAATTTTAAACTTGCTCGAATCCGAAATAATTTTTAGTTTCAATTCCAATTTTCAGTTTTGTTTTCCAATTTTCAGTTTAGTCTCATTTACTTAATTATATTAATTTAGATTTGTTTCACAAATAGGTTTTATTTCATTTAGCTTTTATTTCTGTTTGCTTTTTGTAGTTTAATTCCGTATTAAATTTTAATTTCGATTCCGACATTTCGAAATCGAAATTTTTCATTACTTTCGGTCTAATTTTTGATGATTCTGGAAAGGAGTTTTAATTGCTATATATATATATATATATATAGATAGATAGATAGATAGATAGATAGATAGATAGATAGATAGATAGATATAGATATAGATATAGATATATATATAAATTGATAGATAACGCTATGCATTTAAAATATGTAATTTGTCATTAAAATAAAAATTATATAAATTCTTGTTCATTAAATTATTACATTTTTTCAGAAACTTTAAAATTTAATATCTTTACTGATCCCATCAGTACCTTTAAAATGTAAATTTAACTTACAGGCTAACAATCACATAGATAAAACAGAAATCTATAATTCTCAGTGATAAAGTATTACGACAAAATTTAACAGCATCGCAAATACGAATATTCCAAACCATATTGTTGTCAGAGTCAAATTATCCAAAATGTTGCATTTGAGCATGATTTTTTTAAATTAATTAAATATTAGAGAGCTTAATCTATGCTTATGAAATAAAGATTATTGTATCCGCAAATTGTTAAATGACAGCAGCCTACTTTTAAAATTTCAAAACTAAAGCGAAATCCAAGCTTTAAAAATACCCATATCTTGAATAATCTGTCAAGCAATATAAATATCGTATTTCTTAAAGCAAAGAAATACTATCACGAAAATATATATAAATTCTGAAACCGCAATTAGTCAATCCTCTGCATAGAATCGGATTTAAGCAATTTAGCAGTCAATAGCATTATAAACAAGAATTAATCAAACCATATTAAGTTGCAAGTACGTTGAAAATTGTGCGAACTAAAATTTAGAATTCGAAATAACATTTTTATTACTTATTATTACTAACTCGGTTTAAAATGTTTATTAAAAGCTGAATTATAATGCTCAGGTAGAGAATTTTACTTCAGCACTTCTAAAGACTTATGCCTTTTCTAAAATTCCAAAACTAGAACGAAATCCAGTCTCTAAAAATACCGGCATCTTGAATATTCAATCAAACAATATAATCCTCCAGTATCTCGTATTTAAGCCATCTCTTTCCAACCGCAGCATCACATCCTTAAATTTAGAAATCCTATTACGAAAATATATACAAATTCTAAAACCACAATGAGTCCTCTGTATAGAATCGGATTTAATCGACTTAGCAGTCGGTCAGATCTGACCAGAGCTCTTCAGTTTACAGAGCTTTGAATAGATTTCGTTTCGCTCGAAACTCCCTCTAAGCTCTTATTATTCGAGTCCTTTGATGGCAGAGATTAGGAATGTTTGCGCTACATAATTGTTGTAACTGCGAGAAATAAATGCTCTCTAGTTATTGAATCTGGTGTTCGAATTACCAACTTTTCTGAGGGGGTTTCGACCGTATTTGCATATTGGCCGATCTCCATTTTAATATACTTGGTGCGCTTGCAAGATTTTAAGACACAAAGGGTTGCTAATGCGAGTTTTAATTTTAATGTTTGTTAAAAAAAATTGGAATAATTAAATGAATATTTTTTCAAATAAAATGACTTTCAAATAATGAAACTTATTTCTTGGATTAAATACTCAATTGAGAGCTAATACACATACAGTTTTCTTCAAAATAGTAAAAACCTATAAATATCTGAAAAAACCTCAAAATTTTATCGACACAAAATTTTAAGTATGACAATAAAATCTCCTTACAATAAGTTCTGAAAGTAAGTTAGAAAAGAATTTGCCTAATTTTAAGGTTGCTGTAAAAAGATTTCAGAATTTTTTTAATGAAGCTCAGACATCGAAAAAGGAATGTTCTGAAGGAAATTTTTTTTTTTAAATTAATATGGCTTTTAATTTATAATGAACTTCTCTGAGGTTTGGAGGGATAATTTCTATTTTAACTTTCTCATATGTGTAGCACTGATAAAATGTAGTAATCATCAAATAATTCGAATTCGAGATTTTGATAAATCTCCATGTTTTAAACCTCTTTTAGTTCGAAAAATGCCTTTTTGGAAAATTTCCATCTGTTTGTCTGTAAAAAAATTCTTTGAGCTAGAATGGGGAAATTTTTATTTTTTTGATTTGTAGGTTTGATTTGTCTGCCTGATATGTAGGTTTCTGTAGAATTTTGGACAAAATACATTCAGAGGAAATCCGTCTACCGGCTGTTCGTATATAAATCAACATGAAGACTATAATATGAAGAGAGTTAGATAGAAAAAATTCACCAAATGCATTTGACCTATATAGTATACATTTATCAAATTTTGAGTCAAATCCAATGAAGAGTTGACCGTCTGTCTGTATTTTCAGAAATATATAAATGATATAACTCAAAAACACAATTAGTTAAATCTATTAAATTTGGTATGGGTTTTCTTGATTACAATGTGGCCTTCTAAGAAATTTTTTGTTTTAAATAGTTTGAGAAAAACGCATTCAATTTACAGATTCTCTTTTCGGATGTTATTAACTCCGTCTATGAATTAATCGCAAATAATTCACTAAAAATGACATGATAGATTAATTAGAAAAGCTAAATTAACCCCTAAAATGAATATTCTGTACTAACACCATGTAAATGGCTCTCTGATATAACACCTTTATCAGAAAATATGCTAAAATGTTTTGGGGACATCACTCCCGATAGCTTTTTTTTTCAGATTTTTAAAAAATTATTTCAGAATTTTCTAAATTTATTTTTATCATAAACATTTAATTAAGTTGAAACTTACTCAAAGTTAATTACTAATACTTTTTGGTAAACTCAGGTGACGTACTATAATTCTAGACACCGGTCTAGATTAATCAGGTTGCATGAATTGTAGTCGAATTGAATCCTTGTAAATGGTGACGAAATGAAACAATTTTATTCAGAATTTTTTGATGGCACATAAATCTTTCGTATTCTTGCACGGGATATTCGTTTGAGTACCAGGAATGAGATTTGTTTCCATACCTGATGTTAAACAAAACCTCCTGTAAATTTTATAAATTTAATTAAATGTTTTTTTAGTCTAACTTTTAAAACCCTATGTCAGATCCACATTAGTAGTGCGTTAGACTAATTTCGAGGGTAACTCTAGTAGACATAAATGATTCCAGGTCAGGAATCATATTAGCATATTTTATGAGAAAAGATCTTTTTGATTGAGGCTTTTGGGTTCATTGAGGGCAAATAATACTTGACAATGATAATTGGGTTTGAATGACTCTTGAGTTTGTTGAACACGTTCCTTGGTAGTTTCTCAATGTAATCTTCAATCCTATTGTATTTCACACGAAGGGAATCCACGTGAATTAGACTAATTTTTTATTGTAAAATACGTGAAACGAAAGATTTCTTCTCAGTCTATCTCAAACGAAGGTTTCTGAGGGAAATGAATTATTTGACATATGTATTTGGTACGTATTTTTCCATCATTGTAAGCAAAAAAAATGCTTGACAGATTTTTATTGACAGATTGAATTTATAGATGTGGTGTAAAGAGCATGTAACCAAATATAGCTCAAAGAGTGTTGTTTTTGTCACAGACGGACTGGCAAATAGACATAATTTCAAAAATGAGTTTTTCGAATTCAGGGAGATTCATCAAAATGTTAGCGTTCGAATTTTTTAACACTACAGCACTTTATCTATATTTCTTATAATAGAAAATAAAAATTACACTTTTTCCTTTCTTTCTTTTCCAACAATTTAATTTTTAATCAATTGATAGACTGATTGGAACCTTACAATGTATGCCACTCAACCATAAACAAATCCTCTTCAAAATCTAAAAATATCCTTCCCTTTACTTTCACCAAGCCTTAAGCCGGACGGACAGCATGTTCTTTATTGTACCGAAGACTTAATCCTCGGAACCACTTACAAACCGTAATCAGTTGCTTTGTGTACTTATTACGGCGGATATTCTGTTAATCTTACTCAAACTGCAACAGCCATGTCGCTCTCCTATCAGCGCAAGGCTTTCGTTAAGTTCTCTAATTGTTGAAGGCTTTGTTAGCAGAAGTAAACAGCGCTAATCCAATATCTCGGAAAGAGTTTGTTTTTTATCTTTTGTAAGCATTTACGCTTGATGAAGATTTGGACATTTTTTAAAAAAATGTGACAGAATTTTGGCCTTAGGAGCTTCAAAAACGTTTTAATCCTTAAGGAAATTGAAGGTTCGTAATTATTAGAAAAGCTGCTTTAAAGAATAGAGAATTTTCAGTCAAACTTTTTTAAAAGAATAAATTTAAATATATATTTAGATTTAAATTTATATTTTTTTGCTGGAATCTTTACTTTATTCATCCTTATTTTATGATCGATGACTATGATATTAATTAAACGTGTTAACATATTCATTACAGTTCGAGTGATATAAACTTTTCTTTACTGTTTACATGTTTATAGATTCTAAAAACAGATAATATAAGAAATATTATTACAAATAATATATTATCAATATTATATTATATTATCATTATATATAATATATTATCAATATTACAAATAATATATTATCAATATTATTATTACAGATAATATAAGAAACCAATAATCTTTTCTTTCATCGATATTTTACCACAATTTTTGCTTCTCAATAATTAAACTATGATGCTAAGCCTCTTTACAAACTCATTGGAAGCTGAGGGTTATCTGTCAGTGATTTAAGCCGACTGGGCGTCTCTTGCTTTATCAGTAGTGCCAACAAGGGTCTATACGACTTAGTTACTTCATGCATCACATTCATTTGCATAACCCCTTTCTGTAGGAGGGGGGGGGGGGAACCTCCATACTTCTCACAGATGGAACACAGAAGAACAGCCATACCCGAGCCTGGACTCGAACCCAAGTAACGAGGAAGATGATCTAGCCTTAAACTATTGAATTTTATTGCAACTTTAAACTATTGCAAATTAATAAACTATTGCTATAATTCATTGCAAGCATTAAGCTATTGAATTTCATTGCAAGTTATGTTTCTTAAATTTATTTATTAAGAATACTTGTAAATTTATTCAAATACAACGAATATAGCTTAAGTATGCATAGGTTACATTATATGATGAACTGTATTTTGATATTTTGCTGGAATTGTTACTTCGTTTGCCTACATTCGTATTATGGTACGTTAAATATGACAACATTTTTCATATTGTAATGGTAGATTTTCTCCACCATGAACAGGTTGACTCATTCTACTGATACAAAAACACGTAATGCATCATTAATATGTTTTTTTTTTTCATATATATTTTACAACCGTTTCGTTTCTTAATAATTAAACTATTGAATGTCATATATTGCAAACTATGCTTCACAAATTTATTCATTTAAAGTGCTTATAAAAGGCGCAAATTAATTCAGACATATGGAATATAGTTTGTATATGTGTGTATATGTTGAATTGCACGAGTATGTGTATGTTAAATTGCATGACTAATTTTATGGACCAACTTTTCAATCAATGAACATTTATTTAACTAATGAAAGATTATGGTGCATCAAAGGATTTGATCAGCGATAAAATCTGTGTTTATAAGCATCTATTTAACAAATTAAGGTCCATATTGCATCAATGGATAGTTGTTTAAATCTTTCAATCATTTTAAACCCTAAAAATATATTCTCTTTACTAAAAATCTAATGGATATTATTGGGCATTTTGGAGTGTTATTCTCCTAAAGATACGAAATGCTTTATGTTATTATATTATTGATAATTATGTTATTATAACATTATATTTTCAGGTTATTATATAATTTATAGCTATACTATTATATAATTTTTTTGTTTTTATATTATTAATTATATTATAATAATTATATATTAATATATATTATGTATTATAAATTAATAATATTACATAAATAATTATAATGAAATTAAAAATTATGATAACATAAATAATAATATAATCAAATACTTTTTAAATCTCTTTAAAACAAAATATATTATTCCTAAAAATTTAAAAAAAATTCATAATTTTCAAAATATTTCATTCGAAATTATTTTGTTCTTGTTATTTTTCCGTGTTATCCTGTAAAAAATTATTTCGAACAAAATTTGGTATTGTAACTTCAATTAAAAGTTAATTTTTGGATATTTTTTATGCACATGCATTGAATTTTAAAACGAATTTTGTATTTTTTTTAATTTGATGATGATGATGTCATGTCCGTGTTTCCACAGAAAGAGGGTGGAGTAGCTTCTGAGGGTAAAGACCCCTTAGCACCCAGAGGGCAGAAGTCAGACTTCTAGCTCAAATGAAGGTAACACACACATTCGCTTGTGAAACCCCTTTTGACAGGGGGGGGGGACATTCATACATCTCACAGATAGAACACAGAACAACCATGCCCTAGACTAGAACCCGGAACGAACCGATCACTGGGAAGACACGCTACTCCTATGCCAGGAAGCCGGCTTTTTAAAAATTTAAATTAATTTTTAACTATTTAGTTCAAATCAATAACTGTATCTCCAGTTTTCTTTTAATATTTAACCTAACTCTTTACCATCAACACTAAGACACCTGTTACATTTCAAAGATATTTAAATGAAATTAGAATATCATTTTGAGAAAAAATTAATAATATATCTGTTTTTCAAATAATATTAAATAGTCACTTTATGGAACAATAATTTTATAATGCTATTTTAGTTCAATATAATTATATTCTGATAATGAATCGATGGAAATAAAATCTATTTTTTTGTCAATTTTTGCTTATTTCAAATTCTACTGTCCCCTTAAGTACAAGAAAAACAACCAGTTCTCATTAAATATTTTTATGTAAGACATTTGGGAAATAAACTGCTATACTTGAAAGGTTAATAAATTAATAATTACACTAGATTCACAAACTTTAATTTAATTAAGAACTAATCAGGCTGTGTCAAAGAACACTTTTTAATAAATTAATTATTGTACCATCATGTTAATAAACTCATAAAATTAAAATCCATATGACAATATCAGGAAAAATGTAAATAAATAATTTGAAATCTAAATTGTGGTTCAAAAGAAATGTTGAAGTTAATCATCATTGAAATATTAACTGAAGTAATTTTTATCATCATTATTATTATCTCATCCAATGGCTTTAAGCATGCAATTCTTTTATATTTATAAATTTGCTTATTTCTTATATCACGGGAACGACTCTAACGACTTAGATCAAATTTTACGATAGGGCTTTACTTTTTAAGCTTCTGTAGGTGCCTTTCCTTAATAAACACGATAATACACATACACAAAATTATAACTTACAATTAAAACAAATATATGCAATTTCAAGTTCAAAGTATGGGAAATGCACTATAGTGGTCAAAATAATATGAATGACTTGCAACTGCGAGTTCGAGTCCCGATTTTTCATTTTTTTTACTTATGTATTTATATTTAATACTTTTTCTTTTTAATTTCATCTCGATAAAAGTGAGTGTAAGCTTTAAAAAAGTAATGATAGAAGAAATGTAAAATGAATGCTAAAATATTAATAGCTGATTCTTTCGAATAACAAGTTAAAATAAGTACATCATAATTTTTTTAACTTTAAATGACCACTTCATATGCAGGTAAGACTGAAAAATATTCATATGGAATCAATATGCGATTCTTATCTAAATAATTTGTCGGCAAAAAAAGATTTTATAAAAGAAAATAAAAAAACTAGCAATTCTCTGTTTTTCAGATACTTAGATTTATACTTCATCTTTAGGCTATAAAAGTTAGATTGCCAACAACTATCAGTACCCGAACAGAGTTACTATAGGCATAGCATTCTAGAAAAAATAAATTTAACTTAAGTCTAGTCTCCACCCGATATGGTAACCTCAAACAAACATTAGAATATATTTATAAATTATCAAAAATAGCTACAAAACAATTTTTTTGTACACATTCAGGAATATTTAGACTATTAACAAGGTGAAAATGATATCCATAGACAAAACAATTCACTAAAAATATACAATAGAAAAGCTTTTTTAAAATTTAAAAATATATAAATAAGTCGTAGCATCCATTGTTCCACACTTGTTTATTAATTCTGTATAACTTTATATAATGATAATTTGCCCTCCTCATGAGATTTTAAAGAGAGACGATTATTTCGCTCAACAGAATTTTCTTAAGCTCATTATTTCTCTGATATTTGCTAACCGAACGTTACTTCCCTCTTTATTTTCCTTATACCACAACAAATGAAGCTTTTTGACATTTAATGTGTTGTGCCCAAGGTTAGATTTCGTTCTTTTGTGTATAATGAAACTTGAATCGCTGTTTGATGTAAACAAAGAAATGTATCGCATACCACAGCTCTTGATACTTGCACTGCAGAATAATTAAAATCACAATCATAAAACTCCCATTGTTATTTTGACATTTCTTTAATCTACTGGAACTTTTCCCAATAAATGTTCTTCAAAATGGTATAAATATCTCCAATATCCGTTTTCTCGATTTATTGCGGTTCAAATAAACAGACACTTTAAGGAGATTTCCTTTTTTACTATGTGTAGATGATTGCAGGATATGCAAATCAACACTGAGAAAAAAATCTAATGAATGACCATTAAAACAGCTGTCTTATAAGAAAAAAAATTCTTAAAAGTTTATCTTTAAAACAGCAATAAAAATAAAACTAAGGTAAATAATTCTCAATTCGCTGATTCCGAATTTAAGGCATTTTTAATAGCTCAACCTGGTTACCTACTTCAGTGACTTATAAAAGGCTAAAAGAAGGTGAATACAAACTTTTCAAGCCAACCACCAATTTTCATTTTAGGCCTCACAGTTGGAGTTCAATCATTAAGATCCACTTCGCCTAACCCTTTTATTTAAGCGATCCCGATCTTGGGCGCAGATAATAATTTTTCAGATAATCTTGACAACAAGGATCATTAAAAATGTTTTGCAGGCCTGCTCATTCGTATCAACATGTTTACACAAGTAAAGAATTCCGCGTTCTCTTACTTGAAGGTTGACAAGAGAGATAGCTACCTAGAATGATAAACATCAGTGTTATTTTGCCCAAGGGAGTTGCTACTTTTTTTGCTCTTTCTAAGTTGAAAGAACTTAGATTGATTGTCGTGCGAAATAACATTGACATCTTCCGTTATAAAATGTGCCCTTTGAAATGCTCGTTGAGGACAAAGTCTCACGATGTGTGTGGAAAGAAGCATTAGAAAGCAACTCTATTACATTTTTTAAACAAGTATTAGAAAGCAACTCTATTATATTTTTAAACAAGTATTAGAAAGCAACTCTGTTATATTTTATAAACAAGCATTAGAAAGCAATTCTGTTATATTTTTTAAACGAAATAGCTTTTGATGAAGATTTTTTAAACATCAGTTATGCACAGGATGTTTCTAAAATTCAAAAACGATTTAATTTGCTTATAAATTATATTCAACACAAATAATATAAATAATAAAAGAGTTTATAAATAATACAATTTTCAAAAAAAATTAAGTATATTTATAATGATTTACGTAATTGTAAAAAAATATGTGAGTAATAAAATTTTCAAAATTTGTAAGCACTCAGATTGATGTATTAAAATGCAAAAAATGTGGAAACGTTATATTTTTTTAATTAAAAACATATTTATATTAATGTTCTAAAATGTAAAAAAAGCATAAATAGTTTTAAAAAATAACGCACTTATATTGATATTTAAAATGTACAAGTATTCAAAAAATAAACATAAGTTTAATAATGTATCTAAATGTAAAAAAGGGTATAAATATTTTTATTTAATATTCCTTTTACTGTAGTAAAATGCAGATTTAAACCAATTTTTTTATCAGAAATTTTGAATTAAAAGAAAAAGTTGTCAAAACATCAAGCATGGATGAAAATAATCTAATTGCATTTCAAGCATATCATAACATACGCTTGTTAATTTTTCTTTCTATGATAAAAAACAAAAAATATACCAAGTAAATGCGAAAAATGTCTTGAGTTTGATCAAAAATTTATTAAATCTGCTGATTAAAACCGATATAAAGCAAATGCTTTCTAATGTAGAGGCTTATCAATTAATTCGTTAAAACTCCAGTACATAAATTATCAAATATTTGTCCTAATTCCTGAAATAAAAAATAAGATATATCTCTATTCGGTCTTTACGTATTAAGACTCGACTGGAAAAAAACTACAATTTATTTTTATTTTTCGCATTGCCAAGTATTGAAACACCAGTAAAATACTTCTACATATTCCAAGAATTGAAGAACATTTTGAAATATTATCTAATTTGAGAAAAAAACATACGTTGTATTTTATTAAGGAGAGTTTTTACTAGAATATGGTGGAAAATTTTTAAATTTGAAAATATAGCTTTTAAAAATGTAAAATAGCACTTTTATCATGTTTATACAAGTTATAAAATTAAAATATATTTTATATTGTTTGAAAATTCAAAACGTTATATAATAAAATACATTCAATGTTTTCACTAAAAATTAACTTTTTAATATGATTACCATTTAACTACATTGGTATACATAGAAATTACGATATAAATCATTAATAATATTACAATAAAAATCATTAATTGACATTAATTCTTCGATACACATTTTAATTTTAGAGATCCTTTTTTTAAAAAGTGAAATGAAGTGCAGGATAAAGCTTAATAGCTCTTGCACATTTTGGCTTATTTTTGTAATAGAAATATTCTTAATAACTGGCCTTGTTTGAAAGAGAATTTATTGGGCGTGAACACCCTTACACCTTAAAAAACAATCATTAGAGTCGTTTTTTTTCTTTTATGGATATATATGCATACAAAAAAAACTTTAATGCAAGGCACAAAATAAAGAAAATTCGATAGGAAAGTCTTTAAAAAACGTGCCGTATTATGATGAGGGACAAAAAAAATTATCACAGCACAGATTCTTTTGTCCTGCTCATTAAAAGAATAACACATTTAAACTGTTCATTTTGCGGCTATGGAGGGCTTTGCTTTAATTACCCTAAACCTAAAGGAAATATTTTTTTTCAACGCTAACAGAAAAAAAAATGACATCGAAAAAAAATCTCATCACTTAAAATTACTAGGAGAGATCGGTATGAGATAAAAAAAAAATACTTAGGGCGGAGAATGAGGTGAAAAAAAAAGATTTAAAAAAATATCTCTGCGTTAAGAAGAAAAAAAAGCGTTAATTTAAAAAAGCCCATCAAGCTATAAACAGCAATGATAATACACCAGGCACAACCGAGCCCGCAAATCTATAGACGTATAATTATGGATTGCAAGCTTAATTAAAATCCCCAAGCAAAAAGAAAAAAAAAGATCTAGCAAAAGAAAAAAAAGTATTTTAGAGCGACAGAGATGCGGAGGATAAAAAAAAGCAGAAAGGGATAAAATGTCCTCAGAAAAAAAAAAGTGCTGTTCATGTCTAGGATCTCGAAATGGCGTTGTGCCTTTGAGGAGGAATCAGAATAATTCAACACTATTAGAAATGACGAAGAATTAAAAAAATGGGGATAAAAAAGTTGGTGAATACCATTTTTAATTCCCCATAAGCCTTATGCTTAACACCGATGCCCTACTCAATAATCGCCCGAAGACATATATTTCTTCCTCCGCCTTTATTGCTTTTTGTTATTATTATTAATCAGTCGCCTTTGTTCTCTTGAGAAATTTTCTTCCTAATTTTTTTTTTTCAAATCTTCATTCGTTCTTCATTTTTTTTATTTACTTACTTATTACTTTTTGCATTACGCCTGTTTCCTAATAATCACTAAAGCCACCATTTTAATGATGTTTGGAGATTTGTCCTTCCAGGATATAAGAGGATATTATAAAGTGCCCGCGGGTTTATTAGCACTAACCCTCCTCCCCCCCTTCTTTGCCTTGTCCTCCCCGTGACTGATCAAGGGATGGTTGAACTGCACGGGAATGAATCGGAACTAAAATAATGCAAGACGATGAAAAGAATGAAAAAAAAATGAATAAAATAAAATAAAATAAATTAGAGAAAGAGAGTTGTACTGGCAGAAGCAGGAACACAAAGGAACGGGGCAAAACAAAAGTAAAATAAAGCGCTATTTTGATGTCTTTAGAGGGTGTCCTGCTTGTCCCTTGAGGGAAGAATTAGAAGCAGATTACAGATGTTAGATCTTGCACCTAAAATCCCTTTCCTGACTGTAATAATGTTAGGGGGCGGATAAAAATTGTGGTTTGTTTGTTTATTGATTGTGTTCATTCCCATTTTTATAGTATTTAGAAAAGGGGGGGGGGAATGTTCATCTGCATAAAGAATCACATAATAATTTTTCTAAAAAGAGAGTGCCTTAAGCAATGTCGTATACAGACTGATGCTCTCAGTGTATATGTAAATAGAACAACATTTCTCTATGTTTACAGAGCTTGAGTTTTTATCTCGTCATACGTTTAAATGAATATTTATTTGTAATTTCTTTGATTTAAATTGGCAGTCTAGAGAAGAGTAACTATCACTTTTTGAAAAGCCAAACAGTTATTAAAATAAAATATTTCAGCTTTTGTCTACCGAACATATTATTTTAAAACATAAAAATATTCAGAATACCTTAAAATTTCATAAATTATCTTTCTCATGATACCAATTTGAGAACCAAGCTTTTTTAATTTTAATACTTTTTTATAATTTGATTTGATACACCATTTGTGGCACTGTTTTATTGTTATAATGAATTTCAAACTAATTTCATTCAACCATCAAATTATTATATCACAACTTTCAAGTCAAACTGTTCATGAAATTAAGACAAAAATAGTTTCTTTAGACAATGACCCCAAAATAGGATTTCAATTCCAGTTTTCTATTGTAACATATACATTTTTAAATTTGTGCGCGTAGTTATTTGTTATAGAATGACTATTAAATTCCTAGTTTTTCCTCTTATCAAAATATAAGGTAAAATTTATTATAAATGTATTACACATTTATAATTTTAGCACTATTCTCTATTGATGGTGGTACTTTGTCTGTAGATGTTCTTTTTATGTTTTTTGTTTGTCTGTTTTTTATTTTAGGTTGCTGTTTATTTTTTATTTTTCACTAATCATTTCACTTATTCGACATTTATACCTAAACTCATTCTGTAGTAAAAATTTTCAGTTTTTTTGTTTATTCATTGAAAAGATTAATGCAATTTTTTATTAGATTTTCTAAAATGAGTTTCTTTAATAAATTTTCTATTTCATGTATTTTCATATCAGCTGTAGATTTTTTTAAATACTTTCTCAAAAGGTATAATCCACTTTTTTTCCCATTTTTGTAAATTCCTACAAATTGAGAACTTGCAAAATTCTGCTTGCAGTAGCATATAATAGGTTAAAGTATGTAAAATATTTCTTGTAAAACCAAAATAATTCCAATAAATTATATTCAAGACAATTTACAACGCATCGATTAATTTTAGAAAAAAATAAAGTGTTGAAAACTTAAATGCATTTTTTTTTATCACATGAGAACACGATACTGTTTTCGTTAGGAGGTTTTGAATAATTGAAGGCAACAAATAATTGATGCTTGAAATAGCGTAGGCAGTATTCATTAACATGTTTTAATCGCACTTAATTTCTACTTGCTTTTGCCAGTATAAAAACAGATACGTTTTCAAAAGGTTGACCTGTTTGTACCAGCATTGCTTTATTATTACGTGTGCTTCTTTGACAGAAAATGCGTTTTTAAAAGGTTGGCATAGAATTATGACATCATAGCCGCTATTTTTATGGAATGTAATTTTTTTTCCTGAGGAAATTAAATAATTTGATTTTTATAAAATGTTCAGATAAACTTCACTCGCATTTAATAACAATTTTGATGAAAGTATTTCCTCTTTCCCTTCTATGAGGAAATATCACTTCATTCATTCTTAAGTGGGAAACATTGAAGGATTTTATTCCTTTTCTGATTTTATTTCATTGTGAAACTGTTTCATGGCCTCAGAAATTAAAAAATAGCAGTTAATATTTAGAAAATAATATTTTTATAAAAATTCTATATAAATTAATATCTTTAAGAACTTATTTGTAAATAGTTTATAATTTGGAAATAGCACATATATATATATTAGAGAAACAGAAACCTCGTGATTGTTTCAAACCTGTTTAATCTGGTTAAAGACTTAAATTAATTAATACAGTTAATGATTTAAAATATAGTGTTCTCACATGATAACTTGAAATTTCCAATATTAGATTTCATTTATTACTTTTTTTACGATGAATCAATTATGAAACCGTTTTATGATATCAGAAATTAGAAAATAGTAATTGGTGTTTATAAAAATATTATTTTCATAAAAATTCTACATAAATTAATATGCTTAAAAGTTTATTGGTAAATAGTTTATCATCTGGAAGTCGCATTTCGAAGGAAACACTCATTATTCAACTCCCAAACGTCTTATTCTTTTTTGTGAGTATTTGATATTGTTTTGGTTAAGGGATTTGAAGCTAGAAAGCGTAGGCAATAAAAAAATCACAATGGATAATTTTCCGTTTCAATTTTTTCTTGGTTGGCTAAAATGTCTTAGAGTTCCAGCCAATCTCGAAAGAAAGAAGGAAAAAAAAAAAAGCATCTTTTTTATTTAAATTGATGCATGCGCATTATGCTATAAGTTTCAAACCGGATTCTAGCTTTTCAAGTTGTTCTTGACTCGCAAAAAAATGGAAGCTCTCTTTAATCTAGCAATAAAAGCATTGTATTTTTAAAAAGTTGATGCAAGCATATTAATATAATCAATCACGTAACGGAAAAAAATTCTCACATGATAATGCTACAATACCAAACACATGATGATGCGATACCAAATTTAAATTTTTTTCTATCTTTTTATGGATTTTTTTATAAATAAAAATTAAGTAATTATTTTTTGGTTAAAAATTAATCGAAACCTTCACCTAAATCATGTATAATTTTTTTTAATATTGTAAGCATTGCGTTTTATTTGCTTTGTGACTGGAGATAGCGATTCAAGGGATCCATAACATTTGAGGCAATATTTCTTCCCTTAGACATAATTATCTCCAACGTTTACTCATCCTTTATAAACACTTTTTACTGGTACTCCTAAATTCCCTACATTTACAAAGCATTAAAATTCTCACGTTTATGTTTTTAAACTTTTACGCATTTCGCCATTTATACCACGCCAAGCAGATAGAGTAGGAGAAAATTTTGAGAAAAATGTCATCATTACTAACCAGAAATATTCATTTCTAGCTCATTAAACCAAACAGTCATCTTTAAGAGGAAAGGAAATAATCTTCTTTTATCTTTAAGAACCTCAAAGGCAAATAGAGGACAATTCGACTAATAATAAAGGAGAATGTGTAGTTTGTATCGTGGCACCCAAGAGTTCAGACTATTCGACCTAGAATTACCAAAATTGGCGTACATATACTTATGAGAAAGTAAAAATGCATCGCTAATTGAATTTTTTTTTTCTTTGACATATGAATTTTTGCTCATTAGTAGTAAATCGAGATTTTTATTTATTTAAGCGATTACTTCAGAAAATATTGCCTTATAAAAATTATTTTTATGTCATCATAAAACTTCAAGAATTTATCCTTTTAATACTATCAACTTAATAATTACATAAAATGTTCTGAAATTTAACAATTTATCAAAGTTTTTTTTTTATTTTTATTTTGTCTCATTTTTAAAATATAGTTTATTACTGTAGAAAAATTCCAATAATTTTCATTGCTTCATCACATTTTAATTTCTTGATTTTCTTCTGTTATTGAAAGCTGTGGATGTGTTTAATATCTGCGTAGTTTACACGAAGAATAGGAAAATGAAATTACAACATAGCGGATATTAGGAGATTGATAAATCTACAAAAGAATTACAACTAAGCTTTTTATACACTTATATGGAGCTTAGTTATGTTCGTACGATATGCGTACCTACAAAACAGAACAGATTCTATTAAACTTTCGTGGCTTTAATTTCTGTATAACTTGATGCTTTCATGTCGAAATAACGAACATCAAGTTATGTATTAAAGATTTTATTGAAAGTAAGCTCCATCAGAATTTCCAGCGAAGCTGCTGAAGTAGTGGGCAAGTAATAAGAAAAATATATTTAAAAAATGTAAGCAGAAATTCGTCGTGGATTGCATGCTTATACGGAATTATAATTTCGATATAGATTTGAATATGATTATATTATTACCTTACATAAAATATTCGTAATTAAAATTTAAATGAATAAAAGGTTCTTTTTTCTTTATTCTTAAAACATTCCAACACATTACTTTAAAAAGCAAACAAATTAATAATATATTTTGCAATAATTTGAAAACATTTTTCCCAACCAATTGAATAGAGTTACCAATAAAGAGAGAGACGACCAATAAATGAAAAAGCATTGCAGGACTAACAATAAACTTGCATTGAACATTTATTGAAAGTAAGTGCCGAAATATGAACGAAACATTCTGTATTAGTAATAATACGCGTTTATGAAAATCTTATTTCTTTTTCCTATTCGCTTTTACCAATGAAAGTGATTTTACTTAATTTACACTTTCCTATCATTTACACGACTATTCCTATGATGCGTTAACACAACTACCAAGATCGTCATTTTGATGTTTTTCAATTCCAAGCTTAAAAATTCTGATTATAATTTTATTTGTTCAAGAACTTTATAACGCCTTTTAATGAAGCATACGAACAATTATACATTCCTATTTTTTTCCACACAGCCATTTTAACTTACATAATCTGTATGATTTATACTTATTCAAACCGGCACCTCAAAATGACGGCCTTAGCAGTTTCAAAGTTTATATCTAATGGATCGTCTATGCAATGATGGACATCAATACGTATTTACATTCAATTATACATCGCTTTCAGACATTTCCTGGAAATATTTGAATTACGTTTTTCGTCGAAAATTATATTGAATGATCTAAAGTATTACGCAACAGATATAATTGGATCAAAATAGATCCCATTTTCCAATATCTCGAATATGATTAAATTTAGAATTAAACATTCTAACTGGATAGATTATAAATGAAAATACAAACTGTCTTTCTTGGTGTTTTTTATTAATAACTAGCTGGTACTCCGCGTGTTGTTGTCGCAAAGGGAATAATTGTGGAAATGTCATTTGAAATTTGAAATAGCTATCATGCTTAATTAGGGATGATAGAGAGAACGATATTTATTTTCTAGTCATCAATGAAAGTATGCAAAGAAATTGAATTATATGTAAAGAAAAAGTAGAAATAAGATGTATTCCATTTTTTTTAACTTTAATTTTCAAGTATACTTTAGGGTAGATAATATTTTTAATTTCTCCGTTTTCAGCAAAAACAAATAAATTTCGTGACTGTTCGAGCATCGAGTTGTGAGCATCCAACATACAACTGATCATGCTAAAAACATGAATTTTACAGGTTCAAAACAACAAGTTGGCAGTTTTATCGAAATCGGTTGAATAGTACAGCAGACCACAAAATACAAATAAATAAGAATTCCTTTTTACATATATAATGAATTATTACATTAAATGCTGTTTTTATCAACTTATATTCTATTATTTACATACACTTAGCCAAAAGTTATAATGAAAGCCATGATGATCGAAATCCCGTCAGTATGACGGGTTTGCTAAAACTAGATATATCGTTGACATCGGAGTTCTAGTGTTAAGAAATATTGAATTTGCGAAAGAAAGGATATATTGATCTTCCTAAATGTATAGTTGGTAGGTGATTTCCGACTATCTAATTGCGTTTAAATTTCAGTGCATCCAAACTGAAGATATCTTTAATGAATGAAACTTCTTTTTTAAAATCTGGTAGGGATTAAATTCCAACTATCCAAATCTAATAATCAGCCTGCGCGATACTCCAGTGCCAGAACATCCATTCACCTCTGGCTTCCCCTTCATCCACAGGAGAGTTAATCATGCAGGTTTAGTCCTCTCTCACAGGCAGAGTGTTTATCCTCGCGGATGGACAGCGGGGCTTAGTGGGCCCCTCAGCATAATGACACGGAGGGGGGGGGGCGCTATCACCGTGGAGGAAGGATGGGGGAAATTAGATCACCTCCAGGAAGGGGAAGCGTATTGATCCGACCAGAAAAAGATGAGAGGCGGGGGGCTGAAAAAGCAGTGGCTGACCCCACCGAGGGGTGGAATCTGGATTATCTGAGCAGGTGATATTAATGATGTCTTTAAGGCCCGGAAGCGTAGGCTGTGTCGTCGGGAGATACTGGCAGGTTTCATGGCTGTACCCTCAATGCTCTTATCTAGGTGCCTCGGTGTCTCATGGCGGTTGTTATACACGTAAGCTCCGTCGACTATTACTATGGTCGCCCTAACAAGCGTAATTGGGCAAATTGTAATCACGGATTTAATAAGGATGTGTGTTATATGTCACTGGATTTGCTTCAGCAGAGGGAGAGCTTTGACACAGTTGGTGAAATTCGCTCGGAGGAGCATATGATAAAAATCACAGGTGGTAGTGTCACAATGAAGCGTTGATCAGAAATGGTTGTTGAATAGAGTAATAAATCGGGTGGGGGGCATTATAATTCGAATAGAGAAATAAATAATTTTCAAATTAAATTGAAATATGCTTTTTGTTTTCATTGAATCAGAATTATTAATCTTATTGCCAAAAAAGTGAGAGTCAGTTCATGTATTATTAACCACTTCCTCGTAAAAAGGCTGTATAGATAATAAAAGGCAATTTGTTTGTTTTTTTAAGCTATGTTTATTTCTGCATATTTCATATACCAGAAATAAAAATTGAAATTGAAAATAAGCAATGAATAATATAGTCTGAACATTCTTTTTTCAACTTACAATGCATCCTGTATTGGTAGTTGAAATGTGTGAAGTCCTTGACCATCTTGACACTTATGCTATCCAATGCCTTCCTTGTATTCAATTTTTTATAATAATAATAGTAAGATGTGTATAATATTAGTTAATAGTCACCTTTGGTGACTGGTTGATTCTTAGTAGATAATATTTGCATTCAATTTTATTTTAATCCTTCAGATATGATTTTATGTTCATGACTCATCCAACTCTTAATTTTCTTAAATATGCTCTATTTATCATGTACAAGATATTTCGAATGGAGACTAATTCCATGAAATCATAGAGCTGTTAAAATTGTAAAGGTGTGATTCATCTTATAGGTTTAGCGGTACTGTGAGCTCACCTTTTTTTTATTTCGTTTTGTTTATTACGTAGATATTAAATATAATTCCTCTACTTAGCTTTCAGCAATACACGAAGAACTCACGATTAAATATTTAAAAGAAAAATGAGAATAGTTTGAATTTAAGAATAATAAATCTAGAAATCAGGCACACAAAAAATTAAATTGCCAAAATTCAGGAAAAAGTGAACACGATTATTAAACTGATATCACTTGAAAGGCACATGATATGATTCTTTAAATAAGTGTGAAATTTAGTTTTACAATATTTTTGGAAGTTAGAGAGGAAATAAGTTAAATTTCACCTGAGGTTTTAATTCATTGTAGTTTTAAAGCAATGTATCTAAGTGCGTATTTTACCCACCTAAATATATATATGCAAAATTTAGTTGTTCCAGGTTAAACTGTCTGCTCTGTAGAGCGCCAACACATGCTTATTCATCTTTGTTATTAAAAGAGATAGAAATTTTATCTTAGTCTGTGTTACCGTCTAAATCTTTATACAGTAAATAAAGCAGTTTTGTAAATTTTACGAGCCCTTTACTGTTTGTTATACTCAGAACAATGTTTTTTATTATAATAAGTGAGACAGACATTCTGGTGTAAATTCTCTTTTGATGAAAAATTCCATTCAAATGCTCCATTCTACATCCTTATTTCGAAAGATTTCCCGTACTGAAACAGCAGCACAAATTACAAAGAGCACCGACGCAAACAAGCTCTGAAATTTCCCCATAAACCTTAAACCAGAACGCTAACAAGACAGAAGGTCCCTTTAATAATAATACTATGCACTTCTCTCTTCATTTGCAGAATGCAAGTTGGCATCATCGTTACGTTAAATCCTTATATAACGCCTAAAAATAATACTCTCCAGTAATTGGATAGCAATGGAGACAGAAACACCAATGATTACGTCGCAGCAAAAGGTTCGAATCCGTAACAGAAAAATAACGCTGAGCTTTTAACAAAAGCAAGAAAGTTATCCTTTCAATTAAATTTAAGTATTGATAGACGTGAAAATCGGGAGAAGTCTCAAATAATTGGGGAAAGGGGGTATTACCGTGCTGTGAAAACGTAATCCCTGCAATATTTACCAAGAATGGTTCAGGGGAAGAAGTTTCTCTAATCTTTTCTTGTGTCCCGACGAATGATAAATAATAAAAGTGAAGAAATTCTGGAGACCATTCCCCAGATGGTGAAAGGAATTGGTTATTATAAATTTGAGAAGTGCCTTTTGAGTTCTAAAATATTAAAGTTGGTTTTACAGAGTGAATATAGCTTTTAGCAACAGATATGTTTTAAGCTTGAATCATATGTGACTCGACTTATTAAAACTGAATGTCTGAATTTTGTTCATAGAAATGAATGGTGAAAAATTTAAATAAATGTAATCGACGTTAAGTTTAATTTCAGGGAAATTTTCTTATGTGAATATATTTATTTTACGAATATATATTTCCATAAGAATCCCTAATATTCTTTATGAATGCTAAATCAAGTTCATTTTAAAGAGATCTGTAAAGGCAAGGAAACAATAGACACTATGTGTAAATGCTAACCATTTATCTGTTTTGTTTTCTGTACTATGCAATAAGATGATGCCTTCTATGTTGGGAATATTTTCTAAGTTTGATTCAAACGGAAATCTATCCAATACTTGACTTAACTATGCATTCGAAGCAATTTTAATATTAAATTATAATCATTATGAAGGGTTTATTTTTTACTTATAACTCTTAAAATTCGGTAAATCTATGCGTGTATGATATATAGCAAAATATTGAAACGGTAAATTAAGAGGTCAACTTTTTTCAACAGAAAAAAGTGACATTTATATTTAAAAAGGTGGATATTTGATTAATTTTAATATATAAGTTAAACTAGCTGGATTCATTCACGAGTTATTACAATAAAAATTTTAAATATTATTTTTTAACAATTGTTATCAATCACATTTATATATATGATAAAATTTGGATATCTAATTTAAAATTATTTTGTCTTCCCCGTGTTCGGGCATGGTTATTTTTTTGTGTTCTCTCTGTGAGTTGTGTGAATGAGCCTGCTGTAAAAAGTGGTTGTGCAAGCGAATGTGAAGCATGAAGTAGCTAAGTCGTATTCTTGACCCTAGTTGGCTCTATTGGAAAAACATGAGACTCTCCTTTTGGCTTAAGTCCCTGACAGTATTGTCATCGGGCTTGTAAAGTGCCATAAGTAACAATAACAAAACTATTTTACATATTTTTTCTTAGTATGAAGCTATAAGTACGATATATCTCAATTCTGAAGGTTATAAATCCTAGAGTCTTTTTTTAATTTGTATTATTTTTAAAGAATGATAAATTAATTAATAGATTTTAAGAATGTTAAAATAAGATTATTATTTATTTTTAAGACAATAACAAAGATAAGGAGACAACGCACACGTGGGTATGGGATAATTACAATGTAAATTGTCCCAACAGACGTACGGAATGATATTTATTTTTTCAAAGGCTATTTGAGAATTTTTAGCATTTAATTTGAACTCTACATTCATTTAATAATTATTACAATAACAATTTATAAATATTACTTTATTACTTGTTTTATAATTATTACCAAACAGGATTACATGAATACTGTAAAAATGGAATATATGTTTTTAAATTATTTTCTATGTTTTCTCTTTGTATAATATTCAAGTGCAATAAGTCTCAGTACTAAAAATCATAAATCATAAATTGAATATTGATTATTTTGAAACAATTATTACGCGCCATCAAACCCCACACTGGGCTGATTATTAATCAAATGCTATTCTGTTGTTATATTTTTGCGCTATATTCTAATAGATTTTGAAAAATAAAGCATATTTCCCGTAATTTTAATTTAAATAAATAAGGTGTAAAAGACGTTTATTTCGATAAATTAGGAGACATCAACGCAAATGTTTCTGTCACGATCCAAATTTTTATAGGTCACTTAGTTTTCATTTTCTATCCCACCTCCTTTCAACAAATGAACTCGTCTTAGGTCGAAAGTCAAATGCCCTCTTTTGAAAACAAGTGAATATCTCATTTCATCAACTTGTTTTAAAACAATTTGTAATGAAGATATTAGAAATAGTTTGTATTTGATTTTAAAATTCCAAGAATCAGAATAGGTGTAAGCACTTTGATTATTTGATCCTGATATTTAAGAGATAGGTAACTAAAACCTTCTCATTCAATATAACGTTTTAACTGCATATCTTCATGAAATAAAAACATAGGTATTATATGATACAAAATAAATTTTGAAAGATCTTGATTTTACGCATTTCGCAATGGTTCCTATCGTTTCTATTCAGATTCACACAATTCTATTCATGTGTAAGTAAATGTGAACGTGAATAATTAGTACAGGCATTTTAATAGCTGAATTACCCTTACACGAAATACAAAATTTAGATTTAGGCTACTAATTCAGATCCCGTCCTTCTTATCTGTCTAAAATTCAAAATTGCAAGTTACATTCAGAATAAACTTAATACTGCTTTGAAATGGAACATAAATAAAAGAAAAACTAAACAAAAATCAAAGTAATTTGTACAGTATATCATTTGATGCTCTATCAATGTTCTAATTTTATTTTAGATCTATAGTAAAAAAAATTACAAAAAGTTTATATGCAGAGAAATTCAAATTATTCAAAACCTTTTCCTCATATTTTGCTCACAAGTGGTCGTTTTAATAAAAAGTTTCGTAAAAATTTATTTATTAGTTCATTATTTAGTAATTAAACATATTTTTACGCATTAAGATTATTTTATTGTTGCCATTCTTGTTAAATGAAAGCATATTATTATATCATCTGAATTTTATTTTGCTTGTTTGTTTTCAATATTAGTATGCAGATATATTTTATTGAATATAATTGATAAGTCCAGAAACTGAATGAATTTCGCAATTAGATGACTAACATTAAAATGGAGAGCTTATATCATAAAATAAGCCACTTTAACTCGCAAGCTGCTGTAGCGTGGTGGTAATGTCTCGACTTCAGGTTTGAGATCCAGTTCCACAGAAATGCAAGTTAAATCTGTAGGGGGCCAAGCATCCGCCTGCTGGTGTGGTATGGATACTTGGAGTGGGAGAGTTAGCTCATGTGTCGTCTTCCTTATCTAACCACCATTCAAAATTACGAGGGCCGTCCCAAAAGGGCTTAGTATTGCTTTAAAACAGGAAGTTAATATTAGTAAACTAAACTAAAATTCCCCACTTTAACTTGCTGTAAGTTTGAGTCATGAGTTCAGAGGCATATCAGTTATCGATTGCTTTCATAAAGAATTTAACCGTATGTAAAAATTTTTTGAAGACGTCGCATACCAGGTTTCCATGTCTACCATAATGCTTTTTCTGAAATGATGTTCAAAAGCAAATATAACTTCAAAAATTTCGAAGAGAAACGAAATTGCAATTTTTTGTCTTTAATATATCCTTTAGGGAAAAAAGTATTAATTAGTATTTTAATATTTTTGTATAACAGAAACGATTTAAAAAAATAGCTCAATAATCGGTTTTATTGTAAAAGTATTCCAACTTTAAACTTTCTCAGTCTGCTTGATTTATAGCTATTACAATAGAAGTTAAAATCAGTGTTAAAAGCAAATTAGCATTAAAAGGGCCTAATCTTTTTAAAATACGATTAGTTTTTTAAATTTTTTACAATTCAATTTGAGTTTTTCTTGGGAAAATTGAATCTGTTTCCAGTTCAATGATGCAGTTTTTTCAGCTAGAAAATAATACGTTCTAGACTACTTTTAAATGGGATTTTCTTTAATGAATAATTAGTACCCGTAGGAAACTACAAAAATAACTTTAGATTCAAAACAAAGTAGATTTTTCCAATTTAACAAAGTAAGCATTTTAAAGAAGTCATTTATGGTATTTTTTTACTTCTAGTGTTAGAAATAATTTAAATGTTAGTGTTAGAAAATTTAAATCACGGTAATAAGCAGTTTTTGCTTGCATAATAATTATCTACTTATATCTTTTATATAAGTTATTCAGCTGAAAAAGTACTGGAATCATCAGAAGATTATTTATAATGAGATTTTGATAAAACACCACCACTAAAATTTTTCTGAATCTAAAAAAAAAAAAAAAAAAAAAAAAAAAAAAAAAAACTTTTTTTGAAATTACGACAGTTCAAAATAAATTTTAAGAGGATTTAAAAACTCTTTTTTTAAATATTAGAAATTTAATTCATCTACCTTTTATTACTATCAGCTTGTTTTTAAATTTATTTTAATTACATTAATAATAAAATAATCATAGTCTCCCAACATATGTTTACATCAATGGAGTTAATAAAGAAACAATGAAACAGTTAATAGTAACAGGAAAAGGAATACTATAAAAATATTGAAAGATATTTTGGAAAAATTATTAAAATTAAGCAATAAAAAATTTGGGAAATAAAATTGTTTTTGGAAATCTAATTTTTTTCAATTTTAAAGGAGGAAAAAATAGTTTTGCTTAACCTCATAACCAAAACTGTTGAGGGAAAACATTAAAGTTTATATTTATTGTTAATTAAAAACATGAAATAGATTTTTTTTTAAATCTTTCTTATTAAAACTACTACGCCAGAAATAAGTAACCTGTATAGCCTGGTTGATAGGGCGTTTGATTAGTATCCCTTGAATTGTGGGGCCAAAGACATTCGTATACATTGTGGTTGGCGCACGCATAAATTTGTCGTAACTCAAGTCCACTAAATCGAGACAATATCGCTGGGGGGTACTGGAATAGAGATGATCATTCTCTGATTCAGGCCTAAATTACGATCTGTGAATGAAATGTAAGAATGAAATCAGCCCAGCTAAAAAGCTCTATGGCGCATGAGCAGCTAAGTCGTATCCTTGGCCTAAATGGCACTGCGGAAACAAGAGATGCTCTCTAGACTGAAAATCAGACTTTGTCAGCGGACTTTTCTATGACAATTGCCATAAGATGCAACAACAACAGAATTAAATAATTGATGAATTTGGAGATCTAGATATATTTCATGCTCTGTAAAGAGATTCACATGAGTTTTCACCCTGCATGTGGCATCATTATCAGAATCATATGACGTAGCTTGTAGAAAGTACGTTAATCTATAAGGTTAGAACGTTAAAGCATGACTAACATTATGAATAAAATATGGCACGTAATAATGTTGTAAAATTCTTTGGTAAGCTCAATTAGTTAAATACAGCTTATTCTGTCTCTTCCTAGGTATGCACGCATTTAAACTCAAAAATCAGCAAAATTAAGAAACTATGGCGAGATAGAGAAATTTACAGTATAAATGCTTGTGTGTAATTTTTAACCAAATCTTTCTAATATGTTTTTTGTTTTTCCATACGTACAGGTGATGAATAGAAACATTAATTCTATGGCCAAGCTAGTCAGGGAATTCAAATGCCTTAAAACCTTGTATCAATTTTTGTATGAGAAAATAGATTGGAATCTCCCCTTCCTTACAAGCTGCTGGTCGCGAATTATTCATCCATCCTACATTTCTGTTATTCCCCCAAAAACATCCTAGTCAAGATGTGGTCGAATCGGATAATTTTGGACGAATCATAACTCCTATATTTAATAGATAAACATTACTGCAAATGAATGTTAATATAGAGGTGATAAGTTAATAGTATGAATTGAATTAAATTTTACAAAACTTAAAAACAGTGTTTGCATGATTATATAATATGTATTTACTAATATTATATTTTAATAATTATCTTAAAATTCATATAAAACTTACAATTTCTGTTCTATCATAATAAAATTTCCCATAAATGCTCTTCAAATCAAGAGATAGTCACTACAAACATTCTAAATTTCTAAACTAATTTAGATGTAAATTGATTAAAAATTCATCTAGTTTTTGATCTGGAAGAATTTTTAATATTTTTATGATGAATATATCCAATATTTTTCGAAAATATTTTCTGAAAATTATTTTTTAAACTATCTGAAATCTTATAAATTATTTTTTGACCATGCCAACTTCCTTCCCGTACTTTTTTTTAAATTGTAAAATTTTTTTATTTGATTTGTTGCACAGTTTTATAAGCAATTTTATGTTATTATAATGGTATTCAAACTAATATCATTGTTTTTTTAATCATTCCATAAAACTGTTTTTACGAATGCTTCTTTTTTTTTTCTTCCAATATTATTAATAGAATTTTTTACCTCCAAAAAAAATGCTTCCA
Organism: Argiope trifasciata; assembly: GCA_026543055.1. NCBI lineage: Eukaryota > Metazoa > Arthropoda > Arachnida > Araneae > Araneidae > Argiope > Argiope trifasciata. The sequence continues at coordinate 233,271 of JAPMOQ010036485.1, read as the reverse complement.
TTTGGGTATTTGGGTATTAATTCCGATAAACTTTTTTTTTTACTTTTATTTATTTGTATATATATTTTTTCCATGTCCTTTATTGTTTACATTAAATTCATTTTTATAGTTAAGTCAAATAACAAGAAAAAGTTCCAAATAATGCTTAGTTTATTACCAATTTGCATTCCAAGAAAGCCGGCAGTGGCTGGTTTAGTAAATTTGGTATAGTTTTCAATACGACCCTATTTATTTAATGCAATAAACTTTATTTTGTAATTAAAGTACGTCTTTTTTATACGTCTACTAATCTGACATTTTCATTAATTGGAGAGTAACCCTATTCTTATTGCTGCGAAATCATGTATTAATTTCAGTTACAGGAACATTTTTTGGAACCAAAGTCAAAAGTCCTCTAATCTCACATCTTCGTGATTACTGAGGCTCTTTTGTGTACAAATATCTGGATGTGAACTCTCCCACTTTTTCAACAATACCAATAAAATCTCGGACAAGTCCAGGAAAATTATTTTCAAAACCAATTCTTAA
>JAPMOQ010036485.1:110858-232733 GCA_026543055.1 Argiope trifasciata | reverse complement strand
GCATGAACCACTTCCTCCTCATTTCCCTATTTTTAATCAAGAGCATGCAAATTTACAAATTAATATTTTCATTTGTGATTTCATTTGCAAGTGATTTCATTTGTTGTGATTTCATTTGCAAGAATATGTTGTGTCGTCAAAGTCAAAAGCCCTCTATTCTGAATCTTTTCCGTGTACAAATATCTAGATGTGAACACTCCCAATTTTTCATCAATACCATTAAAATCTCGGACAAATCCAGGAAAACTATTTTCAAAACCAATTCCTAACTCTTGACTGGAGCATGAACCACTTCCTTCACATTCCCCGATATTTCGCCAAGCGCGTGAAAACCTACAAACTAACTTTCTCCAATCAAGAATTCTTCCGCCACTTTCAACTGAAGCACAAAGAAAGCCAAGAAAAAGAAGGAAAAAAAGTGTTACAAGGAAGGAAGAAGAAAAAAAAAAAGAATTTGAGAGAGAGAAGGCACCTTCTCAATCCAGCGTAAACCTGAGATTCTACCATCAACTAAAACCAGCTTAAAAAGAGGGACTCCAAATGTTTATCCTTACTTTAACTTCTATAATAAATTCTCGTCACTCTCACAGAGTGGAGGCGAAAAAAAAGTTGGCCTGGGAGGGAAGAAATTAGGAGGGGGGAGGGCGACTGTAGAATGGCATCAATAGCGCGCCTATTAGCAGCATTGATCCAAGGGCCCGGTACGAGGAGCACTAACAAGAAGAATTAGAGAAGCTCTAGATATTTTCCGATGTTACTCAGCCAAGGGTGGTAATTTAAACTCGTATCAGAGTTTATCAAACAAGCCGGTCCCTTAGCTTTCTGCAGAGGGGCAGTGTAAGTACACACTTCCTTATTTGCAGGGAGAATGTGGAGAAGTCCGGTGTGGTACCAAATCGGGAACATCCCACCTCCGATTCTTCTTCTGTATTTCTCTATAAAAATATGGCTTTCAGCGATGGATGAAATGTTATTTGGCCTTTGAGTTTTACTTTTTGTATTTTTTTAAATTCTGATTATAGAAATTATTTATTTCCGATCATAGAAAAATGTCTCACCGGGAAAGGCCACGGGTTTTCCACAACTTTCCGATGTGGTGTTTGGATCTGGCCACCTTGGTGGGCAGATAAAGAATGTAGGGTTAGCTACCCTTTGCGAAGACGACACCTGTGTTCTACAGAAGGGTACCGTGGCCGGTGATGGTCATTAGGACACAACCTTGATTATCGCCAATGCTGTCGCAGCATCCGGTAATTCCAATTTATTCTTAAGCCTTCTGGTCAATGTTACCTTAAAAATAAAGACAATAGTGGAGAATAAAAGGAAAGAGTAGTCAAAAGATATGTATAAAGATAGTTAATTCATTTTAAATAAGTAATTCAGTTACAATGTTTATAAGCACAAAAACGGAAAACATTTTTTTTTTTAATTTATGGAGAATCAGACTTGGAAATTTTTCAAGTAATAAAGAGAAATGCGTATGCTCATGTTACAATATTTTTGTACGTTATCGTTCCATTGGAAAAACTGTTTGAATTAGAACAAAAAACACTTTGTACATATACATATATTTGAAGGTAGAAATGCTTCGGAATTTATTCGTTTTTGAATTTCAATTATTTAAGAATTAAGACAAATTTTAGTGTTTTTCCACAATTACTTCCGAAAATAAGATTCAAAAATCCTTTTTACATCACCCAAAAATATCCACGATTTCTTTCTGTTTGAAAGTTATAAAATGTAAGTAATCAAAAAATAAAGATCAATACAAATTGATATCCTATTTTTAAAAAAAATATATAAATTATTTTAAAGTTTTTATAACATCGAAAGACTTTGCTGTTTAGCTGGCAAAGACCAATTTTGTGTCTCACAGAGTTATTATAGTATCAGAAGCCTTGAAAGTTCTCTATTTTATGAAGAATATCTTATTACACAACATGAGCTTAAGAACTTTTAAAAATGTTTTATTGACAATATAGATTCCATGTTTCCCTATTAATGCCTAAAATATTTTATATGTCTCTTATTTTTAAATATACTATAAAATAATTAAAATTTGTTAAAGAATCTGTTTCACTGAATAATTGAATATTTTTAAACTTATCAAACAATTATATTTTGAATTCTACATACATTGAAGAAACGCATGACTAATTCCTTATACAATACAAATTATGATAATTAAATATTTTTACAAAACATATAGTTTTTACCTTATATTATTTATGACATTTGTGTAAAAATTTATTGTTGATCAAATTACATGTTCGGATCACAACATACAATACTGCCGCTAAAAATAAAAAAGTGCCAATTAGAAGAATAGCATTATCTTAAACTTAGAAACGACAATCAAAGAGTCAAAAACCTTCAAAACTTTATACTGACATTCTAAAATCGTATAAAAGGGAAATGATATTAAAGGGAAGTATCATTCTTCTGTATTACCACTTTCAGAATAACATATAATAATCTTCAACCCAAATAATTAAATCTCTAAGCACATCAAAAAGTACAGCAGATAAAAATAAAATGTAAGTTGACATTATCTCAAACATGAAAACGATAATCAAAAACTCAAAAACCTTCAAAACATCTATTGACGATTCTTAAATCGAGAAAAAAGGAAATTATGTTATGAAGTATCACTCTATCCTTCTGTAACACCACATTGACAAATAATAATCATCAGCCTAGTCAATCAAAGCTCTAAGCATAGCAAACAATACAGGAGATAAAAATAATAAAGTTTAAATTGATATGATCTCAAACGAAAAAAAAAATCAGTCAAAAACCCTTAAAACTTTTTTGCCAATTTTCAAATAGTGTATAAGATAAATAATGTTATGTGGTATCATTCCATTTTTCCCTAACACCACATTAACAACAATATATAATAATCCTCAACCCAAACACAGTTAACAGCACATTATTTAAAAATAACAAAGTATAAATTGACATTATCTCAAACTTGGAAAAGATAATCAAACAATTAAGATACTTCAGAACTTTAATTGACGATTCTTTAATTGTGTAAAACAGTGATTCTCAACCTGTGGGGCGCGCCCCTCTAGGGGGGCGCGAGCACACTAATAGGGGGGCACAAGCATATCCAAGAGAAAATGTTATTTAAAAAAATTGATTAAGTGACTGAAAGGAAAGAACACACACTCGCATACAAAACAAAATACATTTCGACATATTTAATAATTAACTTATTAAAATTAAATCAATTTACTAAATTAAAAACAAATTTAATAATTATTAGTGGCTTCCTTGGGCCTGTCTTGTCGAGCAAAGCTTTTCGAAGGAGGGTCACTCACTCTCAGTTCTTTTTCTATATTTAGCTGAGATCTATATTTTGTCTTCAAAGAGCCACTGCAGAAAATCCAGTTTCACAAAAGTAAGATGTTGAAAATGGTAGTAGAATGCGAAATACCCTTGTTTTTAGTGCAGAAAACTCATCCTCCATTCCTGCCCAAAATTCAAAGAATGGTTTATTACTAAATTGTCTTTTGGTTTCGCCGTTTGCCGTGAAGGTTTCTTCCACTTCAATTGAGAGTCCTTCGTGAGTATTTTAAAATGTATCCCTCACCCACTTGTAACTTGATATCAGTTTGTCGTCAGCAAGAAAGTACTTTTTCAAATTCGTTGTTAGCATTGCTAAATGATTTTCAATGGTTACAAAAACAAATTTTACATGTTGTTCTTCAGCCGTGTAAGTTTTAATACAATCATTCGAATTTGCAAACATAGTTAAGTTTTCTTGCTTTAAATTTCTGGTACACAATTCCAGTTTCCTACAAAAAACATTAACTTTATCACTCGTATCCCATACTATTTGCTCCTTGGAGTTATTTAATTTCTCGAATATGTCGACCATGTAGCTCAATTTCGTCGCAAATAAAATATCGTGAAAATTCTCAGCTTCCGTTCTGTTTTCCTCTTCTAGGAAAACGGCGATTTCTTCTCTTAATTTCTAAACACGTTGCAAAAATGCCCCTCGTGATAACCATCTTGCCTCGCAATAAAATAGTAATGCTGAGTGTATTGCACCCATGTCTTTACAAAGTGCGGAAAAGATTCTTGATTTCAGGGTTCTCATTTTTATATAATTTATTACTGTTACAACCGTAGTTAACCAATATTCAAACCAGGACTCATTTCTTTGGAAGCCAAACCTTTTCTGTGGATCAAGCAATGTGTCCAGACGCACTGTGGTGATTTTTGTTTCACAAATGCGTGAATACTTTGGAACGAGCACCATCGGTGCATATTCAAGTGCAATTTTTTCATTCTATGTTTGCCTCGTTCATAAAATAATTTAAGATAGCAAATAATGCGAGTTCTGTTGCTTTGAGCTCTATTGGTTTGCAGAAAAGTAATTCTTCTACTACTGACAAATCATCACAAAATCTAACATAGGCAATGAAATGAGCATCTTAATTACTATCTGTTGCCTCATCGAGTTGTATTGAAAACAATTTGTCATGTAACTTCGACAAAAGCTGACACTCTACATCTTCAGCTATATCAGCAATTTGACGGGCAAAACTATCGTTTGAAAGAGGTATAGACTTGAAATGTTTTGCAAAATTATCTCCACACATAATTTCTACAGTCTCGTGGCTGGTAAAATAAGCTCTTCACCAATTTTGTGAGGCTTTTTACATCTGGCTATTTTATAAGAAACTTTGTCAGAGACAATTAAAGCTTTTTCATTCACAGAAAAAGTTTTTTTAAAGAATGATTTTTGCTTTTCATATGATTTTAATTTTAATTCGAAGAATTCTCTGGGTTTGTTTACGTACTCACTATGAAGCTTTTCCAAATGTCGTTTAAGTTTATTAGGTTTCATGCTGTCTGCCGCCAACATTTTTGAGTAAATGATACACACGGGCCTTGCTTCTTCATTTTCTTCAGTACTAGTGAACCCAAAATTTAAGTATTCTTGAGAATATTTTCTTGATTTTACTTTCGGAACCACGCTTGTCTGTGTACTTGTTGATGCTTGTCTATCGTCTAATGCTCGCTTACGCCCGCTTAAAAATTTATCTATGATTCTGCATAAGTCTGCTGCCGTGAATATTTAATATGGTGAATTGAAATTACATGAAATTTTATATAACATACATATTCAGAATAGATTCCATGGCGATAGAAGGATCGACTCGAATGAGATTGTCTGGAATTGAAATTGGCGTCATAGAACTTTCTCCTTCTGCCTATGAGAAAACACTTGTTCACATCTGTTCACTCTCCTAACTTAACTTTTAAGCTGACCAGACAAATTCCAGGCAAATCGAAACTTCTCGAGAATGCCCGACATGGCTGGACGCAAGAGCAATAAAAAGGCTTATTATTCTTGTTTTTTCAATGCTGAGGATCGATGTTGCAAAATACCAATAAATTTCAGTATTCTTGGTAATTTGTAAAGTTTAAATTTAAGGTTGTAGTGTAGGTTTAGTTCCAAAATACTCAAAATACATTATTATTGTATATATTTTATTGTATGCGGTGGGGAGGGGGAGCGCGATGAAAATTAGGATTGAAAATTGGGCCGTGAATACTAAAAGGTTGAGAAACACTGGTGTAAAAGAAAAATGAGGTTATGAGGTTACATTTCATCTGTTTTACCACATTAGAACATATTATAGTCATCAACCCAAAACAACCAAAGCTCTGAGCACAGCAAATAGTGCATTAGATAAAAATAACAAAGTGTAAAATGACATGACCTCAAACAAAGAAAAGATAACCAGACAGTCAAAAAATTCCAAACCGTTTAAAGGCGATTCGTAAATTTAGTAAAGAAAATGATGTTATAAGGTATCAATCCTGTAATCTCTTTGTAATACCGCATTAACAACAACAGATATGTCATCAACTCAAAAAATTAAAGCTTTAAACACAGCAAATAGTGCAGCAGATAAATTATGTATAGATTGGCATTGTCTTAAACCTTGAAAAATTAATCAGAAATTCAAAAACCATCCAAACTTTTATTGAAAATTCTTAAATTGTACAAAAATAGTAGTGTACTTAAATTGTATTGTACTTAAATTGTAGTGTTACTTGTAAAGTAACACTCCATCCTTCTGTAATACCACATTAATAACAACATATAATAAATTACCAACCCAAACAATCAAAATTCTGAGCACAACAAACAACACAGCAGATAAAAATAACAAAGTGTACATTGATATTATCTAAAACATGGAAAAGATACTCAAAAAGTTACAACCCTTCAAAACTTTAACTGACAATTCTTACATCGTTTAAAAGAAAAATAATATTATGAAGTATGACTGCATCCTTCCATAACACCACATTAACAACATATAATAATCGCCAACCCAAACAATCAAAGCTCTGAGCTCTCTTCTAAAACCGAATCAATCACCGCAAGCAAGGCGAATCCAATTAGAACAAAAAAAGGACTCAGATGATTTGAAGTGACTATCGTCTGACGTCTGGCACTCTTTATTCTTTTATTCTCATTTGGCTCATTTTTTTCCTGTCCGTCAGTCTCTTCCTACCAGCTAGTTATTGCCTAGTGGTAGACCTGGGAGGTACACCTGTCTTCCAAAGACGACTCGAAAAAAAGAAGAAAAGACTTGGTGAAAGCCGCCAACTATTCCAAAAGAATCGAGCTTAATACGTATCGGGTTGCTTTGTTAGCAGAAAGGCGAGAGCTCTGCTCATGCCGGTGACTGGTAAGGTGGAATTGGGGAAGGGCCTACTTGGGCTTTTTGCTTCAGAAGCAGCTCTTCAGCGTCTTGTAGAGAGTAATTCGGAAAAGTAACTTGAAGTACAGAAAGATTCATATTGGATTTTTCGGGTATTCCGATACACTCTTGGAATTAGGAAACTTTTCCAAGAGACCTGGATTGGAGAACTTTCTCCGATGTAGATCAATTTGCACCGTTATTTTTGCGCCGAAAATCACTTGAGGAACTTTTTTTTGTTAACTTTAGATTCCTCGATGCAATAAGACTTGGTATTATTATCTGCTTATATATAGAGAGAGAAATGCTTTCATATTAATAAGTTTAATATAATAATGGCAAATAAATAATATTATATAAAATATTCGTATATAATTAATTTCTTAACAATTCGATTCTCTAATAATTTCTTTCAAAAATTTCTTACAGGAATTTTAATTGTTTTATATGATTAAAACTCCTTTTGTTGGTTTTCTTTAAATTGTGTGTCAGTTTGTTATGATGGAAAAAAGTGAAAACATAGAATAATTTTTAATTAATAAAATTCAGAAAATCTCTTTCTTTTTGAAATAATTAACTAGTTAATAATAAACTCTTTATCAAATAATTAACTTGTTCAACTGTTGTAGTTCTAGGTCTTCAATTTGCCTTTTACTATGTATTGAATAATTTTTCGCTCAATATGCAGTTTATAAATAGTATGAGAGCCAATAACAGTATTAAAAAGCCCATTACGTAAAACATAACGTTAAAACACTAAAAGCTTGTTAATTTTTAGTTTTACTCAACAGCAGAACATCCCCCAATTGAATTTTTTAATAATTATTTGCAGCTTTGTTAATTATTTTATCTATAACTATTAATAATTTATGATTTAACGTAATAGTAATAAGCGCGTCTGCATGTCTTACTATCTTGCTTTGTTAACATCTGCGTCGATGCATTTTGAAATCAAATAAGAAATTGTGTTTCAAATGAAAACTCTTTATAACTTAACTTTATGTCACCAAAACACCGCCACCAGATAAAGATTTATCTCACACAGCGAGAAACCGACTTTTGTGTTCACGAATATTTAACAATAATAACTCCAGAAAAGTAATACTGAGTGCTTGTCCCTTGAAAATTCAGCTCAAACCGAATCAAAACGTCTACCAAATGACCATAATCTGAGACGATCCAACAAATACCGAGGCACAGAAATAAATTTTATATTCATCACAAGTGATTGCGGCTTAACGTTTCAAAGCCCCGAGAAATACGCAGTCATTAAAATTCGACCTTCTGCAGGTCCAGAATTTAAATATTTAATAAGCCTTGCATGCATTTCGCCGGTGCCACTGCGGCAACTGTGAATGAGGCGGGGATGCTCAATATTTCGAAGCCTGAGCGTAGATGGATATATTTATACGGATTTTCCACTGCCCATCACCACAAAGCCCAAGCTCGTTACAAAACGAAGGGGTTGGTTCAATGAGAAACTGGCATAAGCTCTGCACTGTGTGGATTCGGAGATGAATTTTAGATGTGTAGGTGGTGAATTGTTTCTGGTAGAATACCAGTTGTGATTGAGTTTCGTCACCTTGACGTGGTTTTGTCCGTAGAGTTATTTGAGTATTTTAAACAATTGTAGCTGTATGCTTTGGTGTGTAATAAATGCTGCTATAATAAATAATGGTTTATTAAAAGGCTTTTGAAAATGTAAAGGTCAGAATCCCTTGCAAATCATCAGTAAACAGTTTCTTTTTTACCATATTTGAAAATATGGTCTCATTCCAACAAGTTTTGATCTAATGCAGCTTAGAATCATCGCATCAACCAAGCTATTAACTATAAAAGAAGCTCTCGTGTTTTTCATTTAAATTATCAGATGCTAATAAATAGCTTCCATCATAAACTCTTCTTTATGGATGTCGTACAGCTTTAAAAATTTAATCAGTCAAACCGTCAGTTACAAATGAAGCTTTTCATTAGATCTGACTACTCGCTGGTTCGATTACAATATTTTTTTAGTTTAATTTTAATTAAATTTCTCGATATAGTTCCCTCAACAACATATTTTTAAACATCAAATTCCAATAACTATTAAAGCCAAACCTTCTCAATAATCCTGCATATTTGTTGTAAACATGATCTTCCCTTATGGAATCAGGACATATAATTCATATTTATATTTTTGAAAAAAGGAGTAACTCTTCAGGATATATATAATTGTATAGTACGCCACTTTTATATTTAAAATATGCATTTCATTCTGATATCAAAATGATTCAGCTCATTTTCTTAGCATTATATGAGTAAAACTAACTCCATAAAAGAACGGACTGAAACAGGCTTATAAAAACCATTAATATAGTCTTCCAGGAATAATATTTGAAAGTGAAAAGATTTTATTGATACTACAAAAAAATCATGAAATAAAACAAGAAAAAAAGCTTGATATCGCATTGACAAAACTATGAAAAAAGGAACAAAATCTTCATTTCCACAGCAGGTAACAAGAAAGGTTCACAGTTTAAATTAAACATTTAAATTTGGTTTTCTCTGCGACTAACAGAGACGATTTTTCTGTTCATTAACTTTCTACAAAGATTAGTTGATTTAGCGGTTTGGTAACTCAAAAACCCGTGTTTTTACAGGGAAACACTCTACTAGGAGAAACCTTCGAAGTAGAGAAACTAAACTTGGAACATATATATTTTTGAAGTTAGGAATTTTCAATTTTTTTGTGTTTTCGCGTGTTTTTTAATTTTAATTTCCAAAAAAATTTTGCATTCTCCCTAATAAATGTATTACTCTAGTGAAGGTCTTGCACAGCATTAATACTCAATAGTTACGAAATACTCACTGTTGAGGAAATGTAGATTTTTTTAATGAATCTATCGCGCCGTCCTTGGGGATTAATATCTAGTATACAGTTAATAGTATCCGAAAATCATATGTGTTTTTGGACAGGATTTTTCAACTGATTGAGAGAAAAAAATTATACAGGTTTTGTCACAAAATCACACCACAAATTTGATATATTTAAGTCATTGCATCTTGAGTTTAAATATACATTTATATGTTACTAAAAGTATAGGCCGACAGAGAGTCAATCTTCTGTTCGACATGACTCAAAATTTGATTGGTGTTTCAATTATAGATATTAATTCTGTGTATTGAATTTTACCTATCTAGCTCTATTCATTTTGTTATCATATTAAATTATATTCGAACAGCCGGACAATCAGATTTTTTTTATGTTAGCTCAAAATTTGATAAAAATTAACATATATGGCATTTCATATATGTTGTCATAGTATACGAAATTTCACCCGACTAGATCAAAGCGATTTTTTTTTTTTTTTTTTTTTTTTTTTTTTTTTTTTGCAGATAGACAAACAGGTATTTACCAAAAAAGTGTCTTTAAAATTCAGAGTTGTCTAATACGTGAAGAGTGTCAAAATATCTACTTCAAATATTTTTTGACGATTATTATACAGAAGAAATTTATTTGGCAGTTATTATATTAGAAAAAATCTGTCTGTCGGACTATTACATTCTCTATACAACATATAAAAGAAGACAAAAAAAGTGCAGAAATTAGTTTTTAATATTTTACAGAATTATTGCGCAAAGAATCAGTAATTCATTTATTTTTAATTGATTAAAATTTTTCAAAACGCACAAACTTTTCAATCTTTTCAAATATACCTGTGTGAAATCTGGTATATCTGGGTCGAATGATCAGTCCTGTACAACCATGACACACACACACACACACACACACAATCATTATTATTAGCGGCGATTGGGATTTCAGATGAGGTTTGTGAAAATTCTAATAATTCTGTTTGGCAATTGGCTCCAATCAGTAATCAAGCAATTTCACTCTAGTTTTTGAATAGCTTTTAAACATACAAGGATCCTTTTTCAGAAATTTTTAATTTTCATGATGATATGACGAATAATTTTCTCTGTTTTGTCACTAAATTGTATGAATTTTTCTTAAAAAAATGTATGGTCAGCTTTTAAGATTCGGTCAGCATTTTGAGATTTTTTTTAAAGACAAATAGTTTAAACTTTTATAAATCTTCTAAAATCTAACAAAAATTGGGTAGTTTTAACGAAACCTTAAAATACTTTTAAATAAAGATTTATTATTTGACTTTTCACTCATTTGCTTAAAAAAAGCAATGACTAAATATTTTTTACTGCTAATATCAAAAGATCAGTTGAAATCGTTTGCTTCGATTACAAATTAGATTTAAAAATATTTATTAAGCTTCGTGTTGGAATAATATAGTTCATTTGGGATTTCTTTTATCAATAAGGAATTATTTGAATTATTATTTATATATTTTAGGGATTTTGGATAAGCTTTACTAAATTTCTTATTAAATTAGAAATTTTATCCAATACGAAATTTTATTTCTTATTTCGGTTGTCAACAGCTCCTTTTCTCAAAGAAAAAACCCTGATTCCAATTAATAAAATATCATTCGATGTTATCATCAATAAATAAAGGATCATTTTATTAATTACTTCATTTAAACAGAAATCCTATCCATTATTTATTTTTTCTGTATTCTTTTTTCAAGAAAAAACATCTTGTAGCAATAAATCATCATTCATTGATACAAATGATTACATTTTTTATCGACTTTTGCCGTAGAATAATTACCTTCTTGCTAAATACAAATATAATTTTGTACCAATTCTCTCATATAATGAGGAATTATATATGAGGCTTCCTTTGTCAATATCTATTTTTTTTAACGAAGCCAAAACTTCGTAGCTAAAAATACGTTAGCATTCCTTGCTAAATTTGTTTATAATTTTTAGCAACGGCTGATACAGCAAAATCACCTAGTTAATAAAAATAAAAATAGTTTTGCATCAATTGCCTCATTTAATAAGAGAATCTATACATTGTCTCTTAACAATATCATTTTTTTAAGGATAACAAAATCTTGTAGAAATAGAAAAATTATCATTCACTGCAGCAAATGGTTGCATTTTTAACCAATTTCAGACATAAAAATCAAGTTAGAAGTTCGCTTGTTACAAAAAATTAATACAATTATTAAATAGTAACTATGTTAATCTACTACATTCTAATATGGTTACATCTAGATACTAAAGTTGAGAATATATGTATCTTAAAATGGATTATGTATATTATTTTAGCTTTCTACAACACTTTCTCAAAAAAAATTATGGCATTTAATAAAGTGTCTGTGGATATCAAGTATGGATATACACTGATGGAAAAAAATCCCAACACTAGGAAGGAGTTGTGCTAGATAAACGAAATTCGGTAGACATGTTTATACATCTGAAAGATGACGTCGATTCAAATTTCGAGCTACGCACGTACGTGTGGCGCTAGTAGCGACACCATGAACATGCAAATGAGGTTTGCTTTAAATAAGCGCTGTAAGGTTCGTGATCGTTATTTACAGTGGAGATTTGACGTAGTGGGTTAATGTTAGTTAAGGATGCCTCTGAGAAGACGAAGAAGCCATTATCAACAGCTCACTCAGTTTGAACGAGGTCGTGTTGTAGGGCACGAGAAGGTGGGCTTTCTTTCCGCGATATTGCTGAAAGACTTGACAGGAATATATCCACTGTGCATGAGTATTGGCGGCAGTGGTCAAGGGAAGGTACTGCCTCAAGAAGACCAGGTTCGACCTGTGATCTTGAAACTTTAATCAATTAAATATGTTACCTAGACAAATGTATTCCTAAAATTTCATTACTGTACAATAATTGTTTCTTGGTGTTGGGATTTTTTTTCCCATCAGTGTATTACGAATTTCTGATACAGTTTACTCAACTAATATATCCATATCAATCTGTCGATAATTTTGCATCATTTCAATTGAAGTGGATTCAAAATTTTAATAAACAGATAATCGATTATTTATTATTGATTGCGAAGATAATAGCTTTTAATAACTGAATGACTAAATAAAAACTAAACTCTTATAAGAACTTCTATTCAGTTGGCTTTTAATAATAATATTGGATTTGAAATATATGTTTAAAGCGAGTCACATACAAAACTCTAACGCTACATTTGTAATTATATGGACAGATCCCCGGCTTTATTCAATTTCCAACAACGCCATAGCAATAGATAACAGCGAAGATAAATCATCCAGCTGACTTGCACCACTATCGCCGACACCGCTTCTCTATTTACCCATGTGTCCGTTGGGAGAAGCCACCTCGCGGCACACACACGATGGTGGTCAAAGCCTCTCGCTGACACTCTATTATAATATATGCAAAGGCCGAGTCGGTTTCTCAGTTCGCTTCAGTTTAATTAGACGATGGCATGCGGTCCTCCTGGGCTCTAACTAGCAGGGGCCCAAATTTCATGATCAATATGCAGCTAGAATGATCGGCTTCATTTGTGTCCCAATCAGCAAGGGAGGTGCCAGCAATCAAGAAACGCCGGACTGCCGGATACATACCGGATCTATATCTATATTGTCAGGGGATTTTAATACCCAACATCATATTTCTGCGAGGCTTATTGTCAGACGGTGGCGAGCCCCCGTGTTTACATTGTTGGTCGGTAAAGCGACTTTCAAAACCTCCACAGCGTCGGACCGGGCTGTTTAAAATCGGTCTTTTAAAGCGTCGATAAGCCAAGGATGTTTGAGCTCTTGTGGAGCGTTTAATGGAGCGAATTTAATGGCGACACCTCTTTGTTAAAAGTGCTGTTTGAGTTGGAGTCGGGTTGTTTACGGTTAAAACTGTGGGAATCGAGAAATTGTGGATTCCGGTGCTGTCTTTCAATTGATAATACCCCTTTCGGATATTCGCTTTGGAACGAAGGGGGCTCATATTTTAATTACAGTTGTGCTTCTATTGATTTAGAATCTTATGAAATTTAAAATTTAATTCAAAATCTTGAGGATTCTTTAGAAACACAATAAAAATTATGGCAAAATATTTCTTTTTTAAGTGAATATTTCGTTTTCAAGCGATTTTTTTCCAACATAATCCTGATTTGCAGTTACTTAGATTGATTAAAATTTAATTGACATTTTATATTTCAACGGCATCTGTCAATCGATAATATCCACGTTTGGGTGTTCTCTTCATACTGAGAGGTTCAAATTCACATTTATTGATTTCAGATCGTATAAAATTTACAATTGAACATAAAGTTTTGCAAATTCTTAACACTTTTGAACATAGATTCCACGTCTTATGCGAATTTATTTATTGATTGATCAATATAGTCTAGATTTTCGATTAGTTTCATGCTTGTTATATAATTAACATAAATGGTACATTGCAGCGGCATCTGTCAGTTGATAATGTCTATGTTTGAGTGTTCACTTTGTATTAAGAGGCTCAAATTCGAATTTATTGATTTCGGATCATGTAAAATTTATATTTTAATGCAAAAAAGTGAAGATTATTATGAATATTCGATTTGGGCAAACCGAATAAATAACGTAGCAAATTTTGACACGAACCTACGTTTTATTACTGAGTTTATTTATCTTTTAGTCCAGGCCTGATTTCCAGTTAATTAGATAATTAGTATATATTTAACTGAAACAATATATTTCAGCAGCATCAGTCAGTTGATAGTATTCATGTTTCAGATATTCGTTGTGGAACGAAGAGGCTCCTATTTTACTTACAGTTCTACTTCTATTGATTTAGAATCTTGTGAAATTTATAATTTAATTCAAAATCTTGAGGACTGTTTAGAAACACAATAACAATTATGGCAAAATATTTCTTTTTTAAATTTATTTATTTATCAATTTTTTTCTTTAATTTTTTTAGTCCAGGCCTGATTTCCAGTTAATTAAATAATCAGTATATATTTAACTGAAACAGTATATTTCAGCGGCATCAGTCAGTTGATAATATTCAGGTTTCAGATATTCGCTGTGGAACGAAGAGGCGAATACTTTAATTACAGTTCTACTTCTATTGATTTAGAATTTTGTGAAATTTATAATTTAATTCAAAACCTCGAGGACTGTTTAGAAACCCAATAACAATTATTGCAAAAAATTTCTTTTTTAAATGAATTTATTTATCAATATTTTTTTTCGATCTAAACGTGATTTTTAGTTTGTAAGATAATTAATATATATTTAACTGAAATTTTATATTTCAGTGACATCTTTCAATTGATATTGTTCAAGTTTGAATATTTGCGAAACGAAGGGGCTCATACTTGAATTATAGTTCTGCTTCTTTTCATTTCGAATCTGGTGAAATTTAAAATTTAACACGACTTCCGAAAACACTTTAAAGAAACAATAACTATGTTGGGAAATATTCCATGTCTTTTTTTAAGAGAATTTATATACCATTATTATTTTAGGTCTGATTTTTGGATAGTTAAATTATTAGCATATAAATTGGAATTGTATATTTTAACAGCATCTGCCTGTTAGTTAAATTACTAGATAGATAATGTTCATATTAGGATATTTATATCGGATCGAAGAGACTCGTATTTTAATCGTAGTTCTGGTTCTATTGATTTCGAATCTTGTGAAATTTATAATTTAATACAAATGATTGAAGATTCTTAACAGAAACTTAATATTTTTCATAGATGATTTCATATGTTTTTTAGTGAATCCATTAATATTTTTTTAAATCTAGGCTTGATTTTCAATTAGTTAGATAATTAATATACATTTAACTGAAGTGCTATATGTTAGCTGCATTAGTCGATTGATGAAGTTCATATTAGGATATGCACATTGGAACGAAAGGGCTACAGTTCTGCTCCTATTGATTTAAATCTTGTGATAGTTAAATGTAACCCAAATTTCTGAAAACAGTTAAGAGACACTTAAAAAATTTTTAATCATTTTTGAGCGAATTTGCTTATCTTTATTTTTTCAGCCCAAACTTGACTTTCAGTTAATAAGATAATTATATATTTAACTGAAATGTTACATTTCAGCTTCATTTGTCTAATGACAAGGCACATGCCTAGATATTCACTTCTGAAAGAAGGGACACATATTTTAATTACAGTTGAGCATGTATTGATTTCGAATCTCTTGAAATTTATAATTTAAAACAAATTTTTGAAGATTCTTAAGAAGCATGTAGCAATTCTGAGAAAAGAGTCCATGCGTTTTTTTAAATGAATGTATTAATCTTTATTTTTTTAGCCCAGGCCTGATTTTAGTTAGTTAGATAATTAATACATATTTAACTGAAATGTTATATTTCAGAGGCTTATGCCAGTTTATAATTTTCAAATTTAGTGGTCGCTTTGGAACGGAGGAGCTCATGTTTTGATTACATTTCTGCTATTGATTTCAATCTTGTGAAATTTACAATTTAACATAATATTTTGTGAAATCTCGCAAGAGACTTAATACTTTGGGGCAGAAATTCTTCATCTCATCATTTGAATTAATTTCTTTTTTTCGTACTTAATTTTTTTATTTAGTCGAGATTTTCATTTAGTTAGATTATTAACATGAATATCCTAACATGAGCATTATCAATCGACAGATGCAGTTGAAATATGACATTTCAGTTAATATCTTAAGAATCTAACTAACTGAAAATCAGGATTAGATTGAAAAAATTATTGATAAATAAATTAATAAGCTCACGACTTAAGATGTGGAATCTGCCTAATAGTTTTGTTCTGCCTCTTAAGAATATTCAAAAATTTCTTTAAATTTTAAATTTCCAGAGATTTGAAATCAATAGAAGCAAAACTGTAATTAAAACATGAGGTTCTCGTTCCCAAGTGAGTACCTAAATATGGACATGAAAAAAAACCTAAACAGGGACCCAAATAAAACTGAAATATTACATTTCAGTATCATCTATCAGTTGATAATGTCCATATTTAGGTACTCGCTTGGGAACGAGGGTGCTCATGTTTTAATTACAGTTTTACTTTTATTGATTTGGAATCTTTGGAAATTTAAAATTTAACGAAATTTTTGAACATTTTTAAGAAGTAGAACAAAAATATTAGGCAGATTCCACATCTTAATTCGTGAGTTTATTAATTTATCAGTCAATATTTTTTTCAATATAATCCTGATTTTCAGTAAGTTAGATTCTTAATATATTAACTGAAATGTCATATTTCAATTGCATCTGTCAATCGATAATATTCATGTTAGGATATTCCCATCGGAATAATACTCATACTTAATATACATGTATTTTGTTGATTTTGCATTATTTTAAGTTAAAAAATATTATTATGGAAGATGCATCACCTTTTAAAGGTCATATATCGTCATTCATTGTGTGAAATTGATTATTTATTTACCTTCACGGCATTTCTTCAATTCTGAATATTAAAAAATAATAATGAAATAATAAAATACACTACTAGAATTGTAAATAAAATTGTTGATTTCAGTGACGTCACTTTGAAAGGAAGTGGATCAAATTTTAATTACAGTTACGTCATGTAGATTTCATTCAGTTGTAGATTAAGCTTAATTCACATTTAATACAAATTTTTAAGTGTTCCCAGGAAAAGTAACTATTTTGGGTACAGAAACCGCTTAGAATGCGAGAATTATTCATTAGTTTATTTTTCTTTTTTCTTAACTTCCAATTATGATTTTGTTCTTATTATTAAGATAATTTGATAACTAAATGATGATAATTTGTTCTTGATAAGAAGTAAGTTTCGAGTATTTAATTCCATGTATTCTTTTAATTCTGTAAAGGTAATCCGTTGTCAATAAGCACTTCAATCTTATGAAGCTTTTGGGAGATTGCATTTCCAATGACAGAACCCGCAAAGTTAGGATCCGAAGCACCGTAGCATAATCATTAGACGAAAGTGATAATCCTTAAATGGGCGCTGTTATACAGCTTATAAAGACAACGCCACAGTTTTAAAATTTAGACATTAAATTATAAAGTCAATCAATAAGTAAATTATAAAATTAGACAACTTTCTGCTTTTTTTCCAAAAATAAGCTACCAAAACATTTTTTAATAATTAACATGTTTTTAAAATGAGTAAAGGTGCAATAACTTTTATTCGAAAAAAAAATACAGCCACATTTATTTATAATGACAATGAGTCGTTTGAAATTCTGCAAAAGAAGAGTCTTGAAATTAAATGTTTTTGTTAAATTTATACTTTATTCATTTTTCAAATATGCTTTATAATTGTTTATTCTTTTTTCAAATATTCTTTATAATGCTTTATTCATTTTCAACTATACTTTATGAAACTTTATTCATTTTCCAAATATGATTTATAATGATTTATTCTTTTTTAAAACTACCTGATTCATTTTCAGATACGTTTCATTCATTTTTCAAACGGTTTTAAATATAATTACTTTTGACACTTATTTAGGATTTTGCGATTTTGTGCAGAACACTCCCCCCCCCAAAAAAAGGGCAAAATATTTATACCAAATATTCCACTGATACTCCGGAGCAATTCTTTTAAATAGTTATAGTTTTAACTTAAATTGCAATTATTGCAACTTCATTCTGAGCATGTGTTGTTCTTAAAAGCCATATTCAGTGTATGACAATATTCATTTCTAAATTAACAAAATTTATATCTTTATATATTTGCCAATCAAATAAAAAAATATACCATTGAAGCTCTGCGTATAGGAATAAATGTAAAAAAATAATAATAAATAAATGTAATAACAATGCAATGAAAAATAAATTCAAAAATTAATGTTAAAATACAAATTGAATCACTTTTTGGTTCAGAATTCAGGTTGAGAGGAAATTATTTTTTTTCTTTCTATTCTAAAAAGCAGACATCCATGGATAAATCAATTGCAATTGTATGCTAATCACAGCTCATAATTCATAAAACCATTCTTTTCATCTTTATTTTTACCATTGACAACAACTCAAAAAAATTTATTCCCATTCTTCCACATTCCCAACAAGGCTTCGTAGAAAGTGCCTTTTAAAAAAAGTGCACGAAATATAACTCAATTATTCCGTAAGTTTCCTTCGAATTTCGCCATCTCCTATACAAATATCACCTGTTCCAGATGTCATTCGAGGTACTCCGCGAATGCATATCCAGTTAATTTCCACCAACTTGTTATGAATTCTTCAAAGCCTTTAACGTTGGAAAGACGCATAGCCTGTCATTTACTTATAATGCAAAACTCATCGCCGGTCCATTGTTTGCAGTTCCCCTAAGAGGAAGGGGGTTGGTGGATGGAAGTAAGAAGAAAAAAAAACTCGTCATCCCCCGGCAATACCTTACCATTCAAGTTCTAAATATTTCGTTTTGACAAGCGAACACACTTGGAGTGGTACATCTTCTTTTGGGTCTGCGTCTAATAAAGAGGGCCGCCGGAGTTGACAACCCTCCTCCGCGCTTGTTGCTGTACGAGAGGCAATTCCACATGACCTGTCCAAAATGTCATTAATTCTTAAAGTGTGTCCCCGTTTTATCCTTTCTTCCAACCCCCTCTTTTGCAGGTTGTCAGGGAGAGAAACCGTTATTAATGGGGCATTGTGGCAACAACAAGCCCCGAGTTGTACTCTTTTCTACCGCTTGTTGAAGGTATCCGAGGTTAGGGTAGTGCAGAAGAGGATTTCGAAGACAAATGGAACAGTGTAATGACAATAAATAGCTGCCTTGATATATAACAGTATACGTCAAGTTATAGGAGCTGTTTTTATATATTTTTTTCAACAAAACTAGAAAATATTTTATTAGAATCTGCATTTGATTTTTTTAAAATTGTAATAATGATAAAATATTACTGGTTTGTAGTTTGCAGCTACCAAAACATTCACGAATTTTGTTATTTAAATATTAAATAAGAAGTCTCAACTACAAAATTGTTTTACAAAATTCATTTTACCATTGTAATAAAAAATATTAATACAAAAATGCATTGCGACCTAAAATATTATACTAATGATGGCAAACAATTTCTACAATCTTATTATATAACCAGCCAAATTGTCTCCCCAAAACTTTTTACCATACTCTCTAATAAACTTCTCGTTCCTGAGAATTCCTTATACTATATTGACATTCAATAGTTGCGGAATATAATCTTTTGGTTTGAATTAGACATTTTACTGAGCCTATTTTGTCCTCCTTGGTGAGTTATTTAGTAATTAATCCCTGGTATGCCGTAACGGTATCGGTGTAACGATATCACCGTAATGGTGTTTTAGACACTTGCTACTCAACCGATTAAAACCAAAATTTGACACAAAAATTGCATTTGTAATCACAAATTCCCATACCAGATTTGATATATTTAAATTAATGCGTTTTTGAATTATTGCGTTTATCTATTTTTGAAATTACAGATCAATAGACCCTCAACATTTAAATAATGAATATTTAAATAAAAGAAATATTTAAACAAAAATGAGTAGTGATAAAAAGCTATATGTTTGATAGAAATATTTATTATCATAACTGATAAACATGATTGATAAAGTAGAAAATTATAACAGCAAATAACTAACGCTGACTATCTCAAAAACCATTCTTTAAAAGACTATAATGCAGTATAATGAATGAACAGGCTAATTGAGACTCAATCTGCACAATTATAAATAATCGTATGCTTCTAACTGAAAAAAGATAATTGCGACTCAATCTGCACTATTATAAATAATCGTATGCTTCTAACTGAAAAAAAATCCTTAAATACAATTAATAATTAAAGAATGAAACTTTGTTGTTGTTGTTTTCAGTCAATAAATCTATTGTTCGAAATCATACAAAAATTAAATTTTTAGATAATCTGTCTATTAATCATATTGAAAAAATATTTCTGGCATGCTAATATTTTAAACAAGAAAAGATCCATTCTTATATCATTAAAACAAAATGAGTTATGAAGCTTTGATTATTATAACTTTCTAAACAGTTATTTAAATCATTTAATGACAATCTTGTGTTGTCTCCTGGAATTGCAATGTCTAAAAAGTTCTCAAATGATTGATTTTTCAAACAACAACCGAAAAAATATTATATCATTTCGGAGAAATATTCGCCAAATTCACTTTATCCACATTTTATATATATTTTTTTATTGTTATATTCTTTGTATTGTTTTTTATAGTCTTAAAATCATTGCATTTGTGCTCAGATTATAGAGAGAATTCTGATACAAAAACATTATGATATTGATATTTCTAGTATTTTATAATTAATTTATTTATAAATTTCTGTAGATAGCTTAGATTTCTATCACATGAATAACTGCAAACGATAATATTAGAAACTGTTACTCTGTTATATTTATTTTATCTTCTGGATAAAAGAACTAAATTTTTTCTTTTCGACTATTTTTAACTGTATTACTATTTTTAATAATACCATATTATTATCCTTAGAAATGACATTATTTTTTTAAGTTTTAACAAATTTAACAATTTTCAGAGTTTTTATTTATTTTTTTACATATTTTTGGCAATAAATATTTAACCAAAGTATTATAATATTAACAACTATGCCATTTTGATTTGAAACTAAGCAACTAATTTTAAAAAACAAAAAATGTGTCGTTTCAAATTTCTGAGAAGAACTTTATTTCGTGAGATTATTTAGTCTTCCGCAGTGGCAACAGAAGCTCTAGAAAGAACGAACTATACCATTTTTCTCCAGTCTGAGTTCTCCGCCACTTGTCATAAGTCGAAGGTGTCTGGAATTATGAGATTTAATTATGAGAATGTTATGGGAAAGAACTTGTAAGAAAGTCTTTACTCTCTATTTGCAGCATTTTCATTTTGTTTGCTTTTATCAATATTGTTAGTAAATTTCTAAACTCGAATCAGAAGTATTCGAAATGTTTTAGATTCAGATTAATTTTTAATTTATTTTTTATAGTGAAAAACTATCAGAGCGTATGGAGTTGATATGCTTAATATTTATATCAGTTTTGAATATAATTTATTATAAATCACATTTATTTCTTCACCATAAGCACTAAATATTTAAATTCATCATCCATTCCATAGCATTTAAATTGACTTCAACGAAGGAAAACGTTTGTTTTTGTGCTTATTTTATGAATATTGTGTAATCTTGCAATTCATTTTAAATAAATATGTTTTAAATGTAAAATAATAACAATAATTCTAATAGAAGATCATTTTTTTTTTATTTTTTAAATTTTTTCATTTTAATTTTATTGCTTTATTGAATAAGTAATTATAATAAATGAGAATCTATAGTCAATAAAGCAATTACAGTAAGTGAGATACTTTATTACTGTAGTAAATTAAATACACAAATTATTGATCGAAATTTATACTGTCAATGTATTCCAATATTCAAGTAAAATACAACATAGAAATAATGAATTAAAACGTTTACTCTCACTGATTTTACGAAACATTTTGAAATGTTGAAGAATATTTGATTAAACATGTTTCAAGTGCGAAATAAGAATATTGATTTTGATAAAATGCCATTTTGAAGTTTTTTAATACTGTGGGAACGTTACTTTTAGGGAGCAATTATAGTTTATTTTACCTTTTTGCTTTATTGGCTCTTATCTTTGAGATAACAGTTGACTAAATTGCTTTATTGGCTGTTATCTAATCATAACAGTCAATAAAGCAATAAGAATAATTCATTAATGCTGTTGCATAATGTTTTTTATTGCGTGTAAGTAAGTGAGATACTTTATTACTGTAGTTAATTAAATACACAAATTATTGATCGTAATTTAAACTGTCAATATATTTGAATATTCTAGTAAAATACAACAAAGAAATAATGAATTAAAACGTTTACTCTCACTGATTTTACGAAGCATTTTGAAATATTGAAGAGTATTTTATTAAACATGTTTCAAGTGCGAAATAAGAATATTGACTTTGATAAAATGCCATTTTGAAATTTTTTAATACTGTGGCAACGTTAATTTTAGGAAGCAATTATAGTTCATTTTACCTTTTTTGCTTTATTGACTGTTATCATTGAGATAACTGTTGACTAAATTGCTTTATTGACTGTTATCTCAATCATAACAGTCAACAAAGCAATAAGAATATATAAGAGTCTTTATTAATGCTGTTGCACAATGTTTTTTATTGATGGGATTTAAAGCAACATTTAAAGCTTTAGCGTCTTTCAATATTCTTTTTAAATCCAACGAAAGAAAACGATTGTTTCTCACGCTTATTTTATGAGCTGTTTTCAAATATTGAAATTTAATCTGAATAAAAATGTTTTAAATTTTTTAAAAAGCCAACTCTAATAGAATGATATTTTATAATTTTTTAATGTTACGCTAACGTTACTTTCATTTATACAATTATAATTACCAATGTTACGTACAATTATTTGCTTTATTGTTATTGCTTTATCAGGCGATATTATTGAACTTACAGTCAATAAAGCAATGACAGTAAGTAAAATTATTTATTAATGTTATTTTTGAGGTACACAAAAGGTTTTTATTGTGCGTGATTAAAGACTTCAGAGTATTTCGATAATCTTCTAAAGTGCAACTAAGAATGAAAATTTTTTGTTTGTCCCGATTATTTTACGAACTACATTTTGTAATTTTTTAATACTACATCAACGCTACTTTCAGGACAATTATAATTCCTTTTACTGTTTTTGCTTTATTCGTTGTTATTATTGAGATAACAGTCAATAAAGCAATGACAATAAATAACCTTCTTTATTGGTGTTATTACTGAGGTAAACAAAAGTGTTTTATTGGTCTGGTTAAAAACTTTAGCGCATTTTAATATTTTTGTAAAATACAAAAAGAAACTACGGAGAGAAACATTTTCACCTTCGCTTATTTTATGAACTATTTTGAAATGCTAAAATCCAATCCGAATACAATTTTTTTTAATTTTAAATAAAAATAATGACTCTAATATAATGTCATTTTATAGTTTTTAATACTGCGTCAAATTTACTTTCAGGGTAATTGTAATTCATTTCAAAGTTATTGTTTTATAGTCCTTTATATCGAAATATTTAATAATACGATAACAATCTTTGCTACTGTTATTATTGAAATACACAAAAAATTTGCATTGATCGTATTGAATAATTTTATGGTATATCAATATTCTTGCAAAATACAACAGCGAAACAACAAATCAGAATATTTGTTTTTCTCTTTCATTTGAAGAACTGATTTGAAATATTAAAATTCAATTTGAGTAAATATATTTTAAGTGTGAAATAATATAAAATATAAACTCTGATGTAATGTCATTTTGTAATTTTTTAATAATGCGTTGCTTAAGTTTCAAGGCAATTATAATTCATTTCATTGCTATTGCGTTATTGAATGTTATTATAGAGATAGTCAATAAAGCAATAATGATAAATAACCGTCTTTATCATTGCTATTATTGAAATACACAAAGATTTTTTTATTGATAATTAAAAACTTAAGTGTATTTCAATATTCTTGTAAATACAACTAAGTCTAATGTTTGTTTCTCTCCCTTATTTCACGAACTATTTTAAAATCAGAATAAATGTGCTTTTAGAGGGAAATAACTCTAATTGAATGCCATTTTGTAGTTTTTTTCATATGCTGCGTTAACGTCACTTACAGGGAAAGTATCATTCAATTTATTATTACTTGCTTTATTAACTACTAGCCGCCTTTGGCGACCAGCTGGTTCGCCATGAGTAATGCGTTCTAAAATTCCCAACTAAATCATATATTTTTTAGCCAAAATTTAAGAAATAGTTTAAATTAAAAGATTCAGTTATTAGTAGTTAAAGAGTCGGTAACTTTATTCGGAAAAACTTTTTGCGTTTAATGCTCTAATAATTTCTCGATTATGCTTCCAAAATATTAAAAATGTTTTTTTCGGTGATATTGCCAAAATGTTAAATATGTTTTTTAAAGAAAGCGAAAAAGGGAAAAAATTATTGAATTAATGATACAGATATTGCAAACGATAGTAGAAATATGCCATTAAGTCGGGATTTCAATGCATATCCGGTCTAAATTCAATCAGGTTTACCGTAAATAGAGAAGATTTATTGAGTTAATGATATAAATATTGCAAACGATTTCTTAGAATCCTTTGCCTTGCATTTATTTTTATAGAAGATATCACATTTTATATTTATGTTATTATTATATTTACGATGATAGATGTTGTTTTTTTATTTGAACTTCCGGAATTGTTTTATTTTATTTTATCCAGTCACGTGCTAAAAAAAGCAGTTAAAATATTTCTTTAAAAATTAATTAAAAATAGAAGCTTGAGTTATACATTAAAACACTGATACCATTAGAAAGCTAATTTTTTTATCTTTAAGTTGATGTTAAAATCATGTTTGTCCGATAATAATTTCGGAAGTTATAGCGGAAAAACGTCGAAATTTCGCTTAAATTTTAATTCATTCAAATTCTAATTAAAAATTCAAAAAAGGGGCTCCAAGGTGCACATTCCCGACCTCCAAGGTATACATATACCAAATTTGGTAGCTGTAGGTCCGACGGTCTGGCCTGTAGAGCGCCAACACACACACACACACACATTGAGCTTTATTATAAGTATAGATTATTATTGAGGATAACAGTAACAGTAAATAATAGTCTTTATTACTATATTATTGAGGTATACAAAAGTTTTTATTGATTGTGATTAAAAACTGTATTATATTTCATTTATCTTGTGAAATACATTTCAATAATTTAATCTATACTTATAATAAAGCTCAATGTGTGTGTGTTGGCGCTCTACAGACCAGACCATTGAACCTACAGCTACCAAATTTGGTACATGTATACCTTGGAGATCGGGAATGTGCACCTCGGAGCCCTTTTTTCCAATTTTTAATTAGAATTTGAATTAATTACAAATTAAGCGAAATTTCGACGATTTTCCGCTATAACTTCCGAAAATATTATCGCACAAACATGATTTTTACATCAATTTAAAGATTAAAAAATTAGCTTTCTAATGGTATCAGTGTTTTAATGTATAACTTAAGCTTCTATTTTTAATGAATTTTTAAAGAAATATTTTAACCAAGTTTTACAACAATATATTTCGGACAAAACAATAAAATTTAATCTGCACAAGCACGTCAAGGGGGAAAAATTAGGTTTTATCAGCATGTTGTCATCCTATTGAAGGAAATTCAAACTAAAAAACAACAACTATCATTACAAATTAAATCTAAAGAAATGCAACTTTTAGCACGTGACTGGATAAAATAAAAGAAATATAATATGTGACATTTTCTAAAATAAATAATGAACGAGCAAAGGGAAAAAAAGCTTTTATTAAACTGTTGAAATCATACTGACAGAAGTTCAAATTAAAAAATAAATTAACTATGACTGCAAATTAAATAAAAAAATGTAACATTCACCAAGTGATTGGATGAAATAAAATAAATATTAAATGTTATGTTTTCTAAAAAAGAAATACAAGACAAAGGTTTCTATGATCGTTTGCAACATCTATATCATTAATTTAGTGAATCAGTGTTACGTGACTTTCGAAGTGTAAGTATATCTGGCAGAGAAATTATAAATAGAGCAAGGCACATAAGTATTTAATTGAAAATCTTAGACCGCATTACTCTTGGCGAACCAGCTGGTCGCCAAAGGCGTCTAGTATTCAATAAAATTCTATCGTTTTTATCATAAAGTTGCTGATCGAATAAAAGGAATTTAAGGATATTGAGCTTCTTTTTTAATTTACTTATAATTCTATTGGGCAGCCTACAAGAGGAAACGACACAGATGAATCTACGAATGTTATCACATTCATTCATACCATGGTATGCCAATACTTAACGCTACATTGCAATTTACGTTTTCTATTTTTATCGTCATCCTCTATAAATATGTTACATGTTAGGTGATAATTAATAATAATAAGAATTTCATCATAGTGACGATTAATTTGTGCAGAAGTAATTCCTTTGCTATTCATCATGCATTTGTTTCTATACATATATTAAACGCTAACGTATGCGGCAAAAAAAAACCGATCTTATTATAACAAAACATATTACAAAATACAGGCTGTTTCAAAAATACCTGAAAAAAATTACATGGTTGATCTGTCGTACCACAGAGTTCAAAAATCACATAGGAACAGAGAGTCACAACGCGATCCAGAGCCACTACAGGGCGTCTAAAATAATACATAATGCAAAGAGAAGAAACGAAACGAATTTTATTGATAATTACTCATTCACATACGACTAATGCATGCCAAATGTTATGCCTACAGGAGATGCTCAAAGTTTTTAACAGATACATACGCTGGCATCTACGTTGCATGGAATGGCGCACCTTCTCAAAGATACCAGGTGTATCTCGAACGTAGCCTGTTGCCACAGCAATTCATCCTATTAGTCTTCCTGCGTTGCAACAAGTGTTTCATACTCAAATTCTTTTTAAAATCACCTTAAGAAGTATCTTAGGGAGAAAGGTCTGGCGATAGTGGTGGCCATGTGATTGGCCCAACATCATCAATCCTGCAACCAGGAAAAATAGCCTGCAAATGTGCTGGAGCTCCGCCGTGTTGAAATCGAATGCATCAACGAATAGGCACTGGAACATCATTCAGCATTCCTGGCCGAACCTCTTGCAAGAATGTTAGATAAATGGAGCCGTTAACTTTATCTGGGATAATGTATGGACCGAATAAACAGTCTCCTGCAATGTCAGCCTACCTGCTAACGCAACGTTTGTTCAGCTCAACGCCCTCTCTTGGCTAGAGCACCTTCTACAGACATTTGCGATCCTCTCTTACTATGCGATTTTCGATCCTTTTTGTATGACGGATCTAGCGTGTCAATTTTTCTACGTTTTTTTAAACATCCTGTATAAATAAAACATTACACGAATTTCAGTCAGCTTCTTTCATTGAACATTTTCACAACGGTGGTAAATCAAATGCTTCGCTTAGCTAATTAATGGACCTGCAAAATAGTATTAGAAGTTTCCAAGATAGTTCGCCATATCACCAAACAGGACATTCAGTCAGAGGAGAGAAGATATAAAAGAAATTAAAAAATAGACTTAAAACAAAAAGTTCAATCAATTGCAAAAATAGGCTTAATGTTGCCAGAAAATAATCGTGGTAAGACTTAAAATTGACGAATGGTTTCTTGGCAAGCTCGTCAAAATCGAGTCAATCGTTCAAAAAAAATTTCTAAAAGTCTGCAATCCTGCGTGTGCTAAAAAAAAATGCTAAAAACGGCTTTTAAAATTGTAATAAAATAATTGCCACGATAATATTTGGCGACAAATGGCAATTTTAGGGCCCTTATATTAATCTTAATTCTAGCCGTAATCGTTAGACTTGCCTACAGAAATTGATATTTAAATCTTCCAAAACAATTGTTTTATTAAAAATACTTTTTGTATTATTTTAAGACAAACAAATTACTTTTTTATAATATAAATACAATTTTCGTACAATTTTCATTCCTTTTAAATCCAATTTGATATACTATCTGAAACAATGCTTTAAATGCTATGATGGGATTCAAACTCTCCATTAAAATATTCAAGCATGAGTTTTTACCTATCGTCCAATCCGCAGTCGTATTTTTACTTCCTCTTTTGTGTGTAATATAGATATATATATATATATATATCCTAATTTCTAGTACACTGTTTTAATTGAATTAATGTATTTAAATAGCATAAAACAACAAGGTGAGATGCTTTTGAAGAAATGCATCCTATCATCAATATAATAATTAAAAACTTAAATAATCTTGGCCAACAAACTCGTCAATTAAAAATTTTTATTATTATTAGCCGTCAGCAAAGACGGCTAATAATAATAAAAATATTACCTTTAACAAATGTGTAACTCGCTGAAATCTTGTTAATATTTATAAAGTAATTGCTTGCCTAAATTCCAGATATACTTTGACATTTACTTTTTCACCAGAATTTGTTATAATCTTAAGTTAATCTAAAAGAATTTTCATTAATAACGCCGCAAACCCGAATTATTTAAAAAATTAAATGTAAAAGTATTATATTCTGAGAAAATTTTAACTAAATACAATTTTAAGGTTCAATATTTGAAATAAGACAATAAATATAATTAACTTAATTGTATGAAAAATTAAAAACTGTTCAACTTTTATTGTTATTTTTATAAAAAGGAAGTTTGCAAAGTTAGAAATTTAAATTAAAATAGATAGATTTTGTAACTAAAATTATTAAATTAATTAATAGAAAAAAATTAAAAATATTATACAATTTTCTCTATGATTTTTGTTAAGCATTGCAGTTTGTGCAGTTGATTTATAATTACATTTACAAAAAGAACAAAACATATTATCCTTACACTTAAATAAAACATTGCCCTCTCATTAAATCCATCTAATTAAGAGAAAAATTCTAAAGAGCTCGGATTAATAAAAGCTCTCTTGCTAAGTCGATGAAAACACCATATTTTAAACACCACTGAAAATCAATTCCTCAAACCCATACTTATTGTTTGTATGCACATGCCGTTATAAGAGCCGCCGATGAAAGTTTGCCGCCGTTCTAATCGTTCTCTTAAAGTTAATTAGATTTCCGTTGAATGGGGGATGGCTACTTAAGACTGGCTTGGGCGCCATTAAAAAATAAAATTAAATTAGAAAAGAAGTGGGAAAAAATCCTACTAAAAAAACCTTCTTTCCACAGCCTTAAAGTCGAATGAAAGGAGTAAAAACCATTATCTGCCCATCGTTCCACAGTAATTAGACCTTCTGCTAATAGATGATAAAACCCGGGTCTAGCAAAAATAAATTAACTAAAAGAAATCGCGTGGAGTGTTAAATACAGTGGCTTAATTTTTTCATTCGTCTGTTCTTAAAGATCTGTGTCGGGGATCTTTTTGTTTTGTTTTGGAATGAGTATTTTTTTATAACTGGAGTTAATTGCGGTAGAGAGTATTTAGTAGTCTGTAATTTATGCACTGGAAATCAGTGTTTTAATTTTTTTTTCTTTTTGGTAGAAATTTTTTCATCTTTTCGTTGAAAAAAATCCTTTGGCCGATTGTTCTTTTTTTTTTTCCATTTCTTACTATCTGCTTTTGAGTTACTGCACTGGGGTTTAAGTATTTAGTGAACAGGAGTAAAGTCGATTAATGCGTCCCACAAATACAAAGTTAAAAAAAAATTATAATGAAAAAAAAAGATATTTTTTTGGAGAGAATTTTTTTTTCTCTGCGACTCGAATGATCTTTCTTTTTTAAGTCTCGTAAAAAAGAAATCAAGAAAAAGCTCAATTTTTAAAACTCGCTTGTTTATGATTTATACCTTGTCAACACATGATTGATTTAAGCACAAAAAATGAGAGATTTATTGCAAAGATTCGTAGCTAATGAACTGAAAAGTGAAAGAGCGTCGTGTGACACTGGAACAAGATTTCGAGATTACAGCTTTTTACGAACTTTTAACAAATGTTTTCGTCAGATTCTTTAATCCCTCAACTGTTTTATTTATATTTTTGATTATATTATTATACTAGCCGCCTTTGGCAACCAGCCGAATAGCCAGTTTTAATGCTCGTTAAAATTTTAATGATTAATTACTTATGTAATTGCGATTTTAATAGCTTTTTCATCAAAATATTTTCAATCAAATTTGATAGTCATATAATTTACTCATAATATTATAAAGGTCTTGAGCCCGTAATATGAATCTCTCTAATTTTCTGTTAGCACTCTTAGAATTTATGCTTTAATTTATTTGGTATAAGTTAAAATTTGTAATAAATTAATTTCAAACATATTAAAAATTATAAGAAAAGTTTTTATGTATGTTGACTTTTATGCCCTTCTGAGCTTCAAAACTCACACTTACAAAATCATTCCTGTTTATTCGTTGTCTTATCGCTTTCTCATATGCATGAATTCACATTATTCAGTGAGTTGTATGGATGAAATTAGTATGATTTCAAAACTGAAGATCGGTTTCAAATTTTAGTTAATTCTATTAATGGACAAAATGCAGATGTATACTATGCCTGAGAAGGAAAAAGTACATTTTTAACATAATATTTGTGTATTCATTATTTTATCTCATGCTCATGTATATTAAGGTATCCGACTACGTTCGAAGGAAAATTTTTGGAAAATTGGATTTTTTTAGAAACTATTTATGGTTTTTAAATGTATTGTCAATAATAATAGTTATAAATATAAAAACAATTATTTCAAAACATAATAT
Organism: Argiope trifasciata; assembly: GCA_026543055.1. Taxonomy (NCBI): domain Eukaryota; kingdom Metazoa; phylum Arthropoda; class Arachnida; order Araneae; family Araneidae; genus Argiope; species Argiope trifasciata. Next base: position 201,857 of record JAPMOQ010036485.1, on the reverse strand, counting down.
ATTTTCAGGAATAAGAAAATTGGTAGTAAATTTTAATGAAATCGAACCGAAATGGTTAACATTCTACACAAAACGGTAATGCAGCAATCCTATTTTTCTTAGCACACAAGTTATAGAATATTATGATGAATGAAATGAAGCAAAATCTAAGAAACATTTTGAGATGCAAAGAAGTTACGGGTAAAAATATACGTTTATATGCATTTTTTCCATCAATTCGCAACTTAATTTTTCTAAAAACACCTACAAATGAAAAAGTATTCCGACAATACTAAAACTTTTGGTTCATTTCATTGCCCATATTATTTAAAGCACACGCTGAAATTTTTACGTAAATGCGTCCATTAATTTTTGGGATATCATGTAAATGGTGAATAATTTTCCTGAAAATTAAAATTGAATTTAAAGACAAATTTTAAATGAAAAATATATTTTGCTTAAAATTCCTCTTTATAATAGGTTAGACCTTCCTTTTCTAAGAAAAAATAAAGTATTTTGGAAAGAGAAAGGTCTGAATGACAAGAAATAACATTTTAAAAAAAACCATCAATGTGGTAGAATACCAATGTTTTTAACGTAGTCGGATACCTTAATTCTCAATAAGTGAAATATTAGGGACCCAAATCAGACCCAACAAGTCAGAAGGATGAAATTTGGTATGTCTTTAGTATTAAATAAGCATAATAACTATCTGTATTCAGAAAAAAAGAGGTGAAATGCAAACAACGGAAAACAATCTCCGAGGAAAACATAAAACCTATACTATTTTATTTAATAGGTAAGTTATTATCGTGTACAATTCACATTTGAATTGGAATTTTCAGCATTTATAAAATAAAAATTTTTTGGCAAAACACGATTATTTTAAATTTTGTATTTATAACTAAAACTCGATTTGAACTTTTTCTGCCTAGTATTCGAAGTATGAGGAAAATATTAACAAAAAAATTTTTGAATTTGATTTTGTGAATTTGGCGGATTTTTATTTTTAAGATCTTATTGAGTTCTAATAGGAAATCTGAAGCATTGAGAGGCTACTTGTGAATACGATAACATTAAAATGCTTTTAGTTGGGGAGATGAAATTTAATATATGGACTTAAAATCAAATAATTAATTTCTATCCTATTTTAAATGAAATTCAGTCAATGTAAGTTTGTTTCTATGTCGTTTGAAAGCTTTAGAGCTGCAAAATGTAAAGAACTAGATAGATAACATTTGTTACATGGGTTAACATGTAAAATATAAATCCTTATCAAATTTTGTATGAAATCTATCAAATGCCGGCCCAGACATTATTTCCACATGGATATAAACGCAATGGCTTGAAATCGATGTACTTCAGTATGTGATCTATTAACTGCAACTTTAATTGGCTTGTCAGGTAGTAAAAAAAGCATCTTAAGTACGTATTATCACGATGAACTCAAGAACAATTCTAGATTTAAATCTATATTTTCTAACTATTGTTCTCAATTTTATTTGAGGGAAGGAGGGAATAAGATCTTTATTAAAGAGTGATCGAGAAATTTTCGGGGAGACAATTTCCACTGGCTTCAACTTTCCCACGTAAATTCTGTTTCTAATAAGTCTTTTTTATTTACATGCATATTGCATATTCTCTTAAATACAAATATATACAAATAAATAGGAAACATTAAAAGTTTTTACATTGTTACAGAAATTCAAACTCCTGAATGTATTTTCTTTACAACTATTTTAAAGCTTTACAACTATTTAAAGGAAAGATTTAGCAAATCTTTAGTGACCATTTATTAAATAATAATTTTTTGCTAATAACAAATTATGCTATCGTTTAACATAGATTGTAATGAAAAAAATAAAAGACAAGCTTCCGAATTTGCTCATAAACTAATTGTTAATGACTTAAATTAATTATTGGTTTTATAAAATTTATTTCAAAATCAAAAAATAAAAAAGAAAGATACTTTAATAAGTTTTATTTCCCCTTGCTTAAAATATTTGAAAATAGTTCTGATGTTTCTTGTTTCTTACTTTAGTTTAGTTATATTAACGCCCCGTTTGAAAGCAACACGAGGGCTATTTTGGGACGGACCTCGTCATTTTGAACCACGGTCAGATGACGAGGACGACACCTGAACTGGCACCCCCCTCACCACACCACGCCACACCAGCGGGAGGACGTTTGGCCTGACAGATTTAACGTGCAACAGACCCCCTCACACGACGGTTCTTCGGTGGAATCGAGTCTCGAACCTGAAACCCTGCGGTTCCGAAGCCGAGACCTTACCACCAGGCCACAGCGGCCCTCTCTTGTTTCTTACAGAAATTTAATACATTTAAATTCGATATGGAGATTTAAATTCAAAATAGTTGTTTTCATATTCTTTCCTCGTGTACATATATATGATGCTATTCATCTTACTTGATCAAATTTTCAATGGATTCTGTAAAATTATCAATGAGTTGTGAAAAATAAAATTAGTGATATTTAAACCATGACGCTTGTGAAATGCTACATTATACATGTAGCAATCAACAATTGATTGATATGAGGTATCTGTCCTTTTTATTTAAATATTTACTTTGTCATAAGCATTTTGTCTTAAAAACAGTGATTTATAACAGAAATTTGGATAAAGATTTTGATGAAATTCCTTTTGATGAATTTTCTTTCACAAAACACGGGAAAAAATGTCTTTTTGAGAAATACTGAACATATAGTTTAGTAGTATGTACAGTTTTTATAATTGCAATTATTTTCATGAGTATTGTATATAAATTGAAAATACAATGGGCTTCGAAATGTTTATTTTCATTTAATTTAACTACTATATTAACGTTTCATTTTAAAGCAATATTAATCCCAGAAAACAATTCGAATTTAAATGAAACAATTAGAACATTTGCTGAAATTTATGCAAAAAATACTTATGATTTTTTTAAAAATAACAAGATTTTGTAGATGAAATTGCAGGGCAATAAAATTAACAACATTAAAAAATATAATCACTTCTATTCTTAAAGCGATGTGAAAATTATTTTGTTCAGTAAACATCATCTGAACTGAGCACGGAGATTCACCTAAATTTCGTATGGTTTTATCTAATTAAAATTTTCAAAAAATCGCTTCCAGGTCTAGATTATAAGGCTTAAGGTACACATGTTTCACACTTTATACCTCATGATAAAATGTTCTAACCTGTCGGTGGCCACCGTATGTGTGTATAATCTCCTTTATTATTATCTAAAATAATATAGAGATTAATAATCCACGCTAGCATCATCAAAATCTTAGCAGTTTAGAAGTTACAAGCAATCACGACGTTTAGGTACAATCAGTATGAATCGGTTATTTAATATCTTATTAAATAACCATCTACTAATAATAAATTATGTAAATAAATAACCATATACTGATACGAAATTATGTAAATAAATAACCATATACTGATAAGAAATTATGTAAATAAATAACCATCTTTTAATAACCAATCCTAAATAACCATATTTTAAGATTACAAACACTTTTAAACTTTTTAATTTATGTGACACAATAACCCTGTGGCATAATAAAACTTTATGGAATTCAGCAGGAAGCCATCTACTAATAAGAAATTGTGCTTTTTAATGTTTGAATTGTGGTTAGAGGCTATAAAAGGACACATTTTTGAGATGGCTCATGGAAACAGTTTTTATCTTAATATTACATGAAACACACGGCAATAATATTTTGTTTGAAACTCTTGAGTGAACCTCTGATATTAGCTTAATCTTAATCATATTAATTTTGTCTAAACGTATTTTGCTCATGCTTTTAATAAGTGCCAACAATTTTGTCTTTAATTATAGAAACTTTTTTTATTTCTAAAAAGGTGACTTCTTTGAATTATTGGGTCGTTCGGAAAGTCATTTCGTATTTTTGTGTCAAAATGAAAAGAAATTTTCGTTTAATGAATAAATTATTTATTAAATTATAAAATTGCCATTCTGGTCTAATACCTTTTGGTAGTAACATGATTACACGCTCATAAAAGTTTTGGTCTTTGCTGTAAAAAAAACTGATCGAGGTGGTTTTTGGCCTCCTCATTTGAAGGAAAAATTTTGCAAATCAGTTCTGGTACTGATGTACTCTTAACACATCTTCTCCACACATATTGGCTAATTTATTTCTGGCTTGAACAGAATTTTTACCTTTTATAGCAAAAAAGAAAAAAATGACGAAAATGCTGTTTATTGCTTTCCATATTTAAAAGGGCACCATCCAAAAACTACTGCGAAGAATCAGCTGCACTTTTTCACACTCAAGCCTTGCTATATCAGCTCTTAAAACATAAAATGATTTTGCGGTTTAAGTATGAAATTGGGTGCGAAAAATGCAATTAAATCCTTTGTCAGGAAAAAACAAAATTACTTTCCGAACAACCTAATAATAAATGTAAGCTTTTATAATTAAAAATCACAATTATAATATATCATCCAACATCAATCATCAAAAAAAAAGCATTGGAAGTGGTCTCTCAAAACTCTCTCATATACCCTCTAATAAACTTGTTTTGCCAGAAAAGGCCTCACATGCTGGCATACATTGGAAATATTAACTTTTGGTATTAATTTTGTTTTTGTACTGAATTTATGTGTCATCTTTGGAGAGTTATTTGGTGATTAATCCTTAGCATGAGCTTAATGGAATTCAAAAAATGAATTTGTGTTTTAAACACATTTTTCTCAACCGAACTGAATAAAAAATGTGTCTCAAAACTGTACTTGCAGGCACAAAATCCCATGCCAAAAATGATATATTGAAGTCATTGCATTATTGAATAATGACTTTTGCTTGTTTCTGAAAGTGCAGACACACAGATATCAAAACATTGCTGAATTTGGGACAAAATTTGACAGACGCATAAACTATTCGAGTTAAATATATATATTGAATTTTATTTTTATAGCTCTAGTCGATTGTGCTCATCGTGTTACTTATGTTTAAACAGTCAGATAAACGAACTTCGTCGGAACAAATTTTGCGAAATCTTGATAAAAATCTGCAAATTTATCATAAAGAAAGTATATTGCTGTATAACTGCAGGAGCTTTTGAGACATCTTTGTCACAGAAAGTTTCCAAAAATATATTTTTTTCGAACTCGGGAAGGTCTAAAACGTGAAAAATAGTCAAAATCTCAAGTTCAATTTATTTATATTTTTTTCCTTCATTACACTTCTTTTGATACTACGTATATGAGAAAGTAAAAAAAAAATGTTTTACTTTTATAAACTTAATACACATTACCAATTTTATAAGATACCATGTATAACAGTCTTGAAAACACAGAGTACACGTATAACATTTTTAATAATTGCATAGTATATATCATTCCACAAGAATTTACAGTGTACCTACATTTTATAACATCTTTATTCCTACATCATATTACTATATTATATTCACATCTTTATTCCTTTGGTATATGCATGTTAAGTTATTGATTAATTTTAATAAATATAAAGAATCGGTAATGATTGAATTTTTAATACTTTACTACTTTAAAAAGTCATTTATAAAAGCAATCTAGACCAAACGAGACATTTTTTGGTCAGGAGTCAGCACTCAAAACCTATCGAATGGCTACATGACAAGAGGACATTAATGATTCGGCTCCACCAAATTCTTCTGTAATTCCAACGTAATGACTTTTCTGAAACCCCATCAAAAAATGTATCGAAACTCCGCCAGAAAAGGACCAGTAATTGAGATTCGGTCTTCGAGTGTATTTCCGGTCCTAGAAAATCCCTCTCTTCGCAGGCGAGACGTTAATTTCCCTTTCAGTGTGAAACTACCTCATCAGGCAAAACTCTTCTCGCAAAACGATTCAAATCAAAACTCCTCATCAACTCCCTCTTTTTTTTTTTTTTTTTTTTTTCATTTTACCTTTTTGCAACTTTTTCCCCCTTCACTCTTGGCGCCTTAAACCTCAAATAGGCACGTTAAGTGCTTAAGAGGCGCCTTACTTCTAAGAGGGGGGGAGGCCTCTTTTGTTTTTAATGACATTATTAACTCTTTCTTTCTACCCTCCTCTCCCCCCTACCAGTACGCCCTCGCCCTTCTTGCAATCGGTACTTCTTTGAGCAATACCAGTTCTTCACTCTAAGATGACGCCAATCGAAAAATATCGCCAAACGCCGCGAATTTCGACACCAGAAGCTGAATGGCGGTTAAAAACCACTTGAAAGAAATTAAATAATTGGGATTAGCCTTTTAAGTTTTACAATTTAAAAATAATGCACTTTCATAAAGCAATGAAAAATAACAGTTTAATTTATATCAAGACATTATAGAATTTTAAGATGATAATGCTTTTATTTTGGCGTATTAGTTTTAAATTGCGTTGTTGTTATTGTGAATGGGCAGATTGTTATGTACGTTAGTAAATAGTAAATTATATTTATAGTAAATTTGACTAGTAGTTATTACGTTAGTAGTAGTTATTCTCTATGAAAGATTTTTCAGCTTTTAACTATGTTTTTAAATAATTGATAGTTGATCTAGATTGCAATGTACTGAAAAAAATACATATAATAGAATCGTATAGACTTTTCACGTCACTTTAAAATAGAAATAAAATACTTTTTCAGTGGTATAAATTTAATTTACTTATTTTTTTTTATTTTAAATAATTTTTCAAAATTAATTTTAAATGTAGTTTGTAACAAAGCTATTTATAATGGAAATAAATTTCAAATTCATTGTTATTGTTTTTTGAAGTTTTCCATTTTTTTGCTTTTGACTGTGTTAAAATATTGATTAGTAACTGGCAAAGAAATCAGTAGTGCTTTAGCCAGTGTTAAGTATAAAGTAACTGGTAAAAGCACGATTATTAGCAATGTCTCGTTTTTATCAGTGTTTAAGTATTCATAAAAGAAAAATTATTTTCTTTGCACATCATTGCCTAAATAGAATTTTCACTTTCGCTGCCATTAACACGTTATTAGTCATTAGGTTGGAAGGTTTTTTGTTAGTTTTACATTTTTTTAAATTGTTTATCATAATATACAATTGATTGTATCAATTGCATATTATGCAATTATCATAATATGCAATTGATACAATCATTCCGTGGAAATGCAGGATAGAAAATTCGAACTTGAAATATCATGTGTCGATTGGGCTGCAGATTTGAAAATTAATTTTTCCCCTGTTTAGTACTGTTAATGTTTTGGCAATGTCTGTCTTTTAAAATTTTTTAATTATTATTAAAAAAATTCCCAATATACTATTAATTAAAGCATTTTAATCAGAGATGTTATGCTATTGGAAGCCAACTGTTAGTTTTTGTGGATTTATTTAATGATAATTTTTGAAAATTTTACTCCTAGTTAGTTTTGGAAAGTTAAACCAAATGCATTGCTTTGGATACGATATTTTGAATTCGGTATAATTTGTTCTGAAAAAATGAAATTATATTTTTTTTCCTATAGTATTTGCAAAAAAATCTATATTTTATTTATTTATTTTTGTTATTTTGTTTGTTACTTTGCTATCCTTATGTCCTTTTTTTTTTGCTATATTTTCAATGTTTTTATCTTATTTTGTTATTGATAGTTTCTTACATGAACGATGCAAAAAAACACTTTTCAAGTTTCAATTAAAGTAGAAGCAACTTAATATATAAAATGTGCATAGAAAAACATTCTAGAAGTAATAATTTTTAAATTTTAAATTTCCTTTTCAGTCAAATTTATTATTTTGAAAATTCTTATAAGCCTCTAAAACTTTGAGAACCTGAATTTAATTTATATTAAATCTAGTTCTTAATTAGTCCTTAAAATATAAGTATAATTCATAACTTCATAACTTAAATTCCTACAAACTTTCGTTTTTTAGCTTTTATTTATAAAGTAACAGACACATGAATCAAAGTAAAATACCGCATTGAGCTTATAAAATCATCTGTAAGATATGATGCAAATCTCTGATCAATGCTCTCGATATCAATTTGATACTTTAAATGAGCTTATTTGTAATGTTACTTTGTATATTAAGTTAGAATATACGTCCATTTCATAAATTGATGATTGAAATATGCTTGGCTAGACAACGTTTCATTGCATTTTTAATGTTATTGATATCTCTAAGCAATTCCCAAAATTATTACCACTTTATCTGCCATGCTCTATAGAAATTATCATTTCCAAAAATTCTAATAAAAATTTACATTCTCTAGATAGTCGTGAATTTAATGGTGTCATGATTTATGCTGTTTGATGTTGTCATGACTAATTTCACTTGATTTAGATAGCTAGTTAGGCAACGAATATGGGGTATATCAGAAAGGATAATATCATAAGTATAATAATTTCTGTTTGACAAAACGGTCTTTTGAGTAATTAGATATTCTAAGATAGAAATCAAGGTATTGTCATATACAGGTGTATGTGATAGCATAGCTCTATCAAGTAGGTATGATATGGGAATGATGTTGCATGATGAAATGGAAATGACTTTGAAAAAATTAGGTGTCACTTGATATAGAACTTCAAGCGTTAGAATATACAGAATGATAAATTGGAACTTTATTAAATGGGGTTCTTTGAAGATTTTCAAAGTGACTTTTGAGAAATTAAGTGCTGCTACGTATAAATATGAAGATCTCGATACCTAAAGATGATAACACTCTTAAATATAGATGAGATAGTTCTAACAGTGGAGATGCTGTGTGATTGGAAAAAATCAAACCAAATGGAGATGAATAATTGTTTCTGTTGACCATGAAATAATCATAATCTCACTTAATATAGAAATTTATATGTTAGTATATTAAGACTATAACTATGAGGGCCAAACAACTTTATCAAATCGAGATGATATATTTGAGGTGTTCAAAGTAACCTTGGAGAAATTGGTCACCACTTGAAGTAGGAATTAAGGTGTTGCTACATATAAATGATAACATGAGTGAATATGAATATCATTTAGCTCTAACAAATGAGGATAATGTGTGAATAGACGTAATGGATTTTTAAATGGGGATGAATGATCTTTATTATTGGTTAAAATGACCTTTGAACAATCAGCTGTAACTTGATTTAAAAGTCTCTGCATTATTACTTACGAATGATAAATATTAAAACAAGATAATTATCAATGAAGATTATGTGATGAATACTATGGGTAATGAAGAGTGGAGCTGAATAATTTTATGATGGTCAAAGATACCTTGGGTAAATTAGGTACCACCTGAAGTAAATGTGATGACACCACAATTGGATTATAATGAACATCCATTATCATCCACACTGTGAAAATGAATACCAGGTATGTTTATCAAATACTTATATTGTGTGAATGGAGATAATGGGCTGTACATCATGCAGAAAAGACACATTCATTAAGAACTGGGTGTGTGTTTTTTTTAATTTTACAGATTTAAACGGAAAATTTTGATATGTTTATAGGGGCTATTTATAACTTCTATGATTTATTTTCGATGTGGTTTTGAGAGATGTTTTTATTAAAGAATAAGAAATCTGTCCATTTTTTAAAAAAAATTACAATTGCTTTAATGCCTAAAAATGAAATACAATTTTTTATTTTCCATGTTTTTTATTAATCAAATCAAATAATTTTTATTAAACAATTTTTTATTAATCAAAGCCTATATTTGAAGATTAAATAAAACTAAGTTTAAGAATTAAGAAATAGATTATCTGTAACCAAGTCATTTGATAAACTTCTAAGTAAAGGATTTTTAAAAAATCTTTTTTATCAAATCTTTTTATCGTAACTTTCAAAATATTTTTGGCTTTTAAGTTATATATTTTTGTTTCATGAGTGAGGTTTTTTAAATTCATTTTATGTGAAAATTCGTTCATTTTCTATCCATTTCATGTTTTTAAATTTCAGTCCCTTTTATGAAAAGAGATTTTTTTTCTATTTCTCAAAGAATTCATCCCTTACGTATTCATGTATTTTGATTCAAATATCCTTTTAGTAGCTCTCTTTTACTTTGATATGCATCCGCGATCTTTAATTAGTCCTTAATGCCATCAAAACTCCGCCAAAGGTCTCGCGTCGCCAAGGCGGGCGATAAAACAGCCCGAGCCCAGCGAATAGTTCAACCACAGCAGCCCAGTACTTACCATCCATCACCGTAGATAATTAGCATCCAAATGGCCTCTCCGCTTCACATTTTTCTCTCCCAACTTGATGACTATTTGAGGCTTCTAACATGCGCCCATTATTACACACAAGGTCTTAGTAGAAAAGCTTAAATTTCTCGCCTCTCCTACCCCAAATAAATTCTTCCCATTCCGCCCACCCTCCCTTTTTACCCGACTCCCGATTTTTATTTTTATTTCTCTCTCTTTCTCTCACTTTTTTCTTTTCTTTTTCTCTTTTATTTTCATTCTCTCAATCTCTCTCAATGAATTCTTCTTTCAAATTTCCCTTGTAAAAGATCTCCTTTTTCGCTTTAAACGTTTCGTTGTTCATTTATACCGATCCGCTATGATTAATAGACGGTGGAGATTGAGAAGTTAAAAGAGAGAACTCCTTAAAGATTAAAACATATGGCTTACTCCGGACTTAACAAGTTTCCAAGATTTCATTTTGAGTGGTGGGTCCCCCTCTTTTCATTTTTTTCCCCTCGATCCTTCTCAGCGTTTTATTTATTTTTGTTTTCGTTTTCCCGTTTTCCGGCTGTCCCCCTTTTTCCGGCGAAAAGGATAAGCGATGCGTTATTGGGCTGACTTAATTAGGGGACAATAAGTCTTGAGGAATAGACAGCGTGCCCGGGCTACAATTAAAGACCCCCTAAGCGAAAGAAATGACTCTAGTTAATTTGGTTATTAGTCTCACACAAGCCGATTAAGCATAACTTTATTTTGCTTTGCCATAGGGAAATGGCCACTGTAAAGGAAGATACTTGAAAATAATCTTAGCATATAATTTATTCGTATTTAATTTTTTTTTAAATTAGGATTATTTTTAACAAATCGGTGCTGTGATTTTGTCGAACAAGGAAATGATTTCAATAAAAAAAAAAAACATGTTAAAATTTCATCACACAACTAATTTACAAAATGTATTATCTTTAAATTTTAAACGAGCATTTTTGCATATATGTAAATTTATTTCTTGTATCTCGAGACAGCAAAAATATTTGGGACAAATTTTATATTTTGGTAAGGTTTTGATTTTTGAGTTTAGCTATATAAGTGTCTTTCCTCAAAAAATGCGATTTTATACATAAAAACATATTTATACATAAAGTTAACTATTGGAGTCGTTTTCTATCTGCTCTCATGCTGACAATGTCATATAGCGCCATTTTATAAATTTTTGTGGCACTTGCATTGTTGTCATAGGATGATAACCCATTGATACCTCAAAATTTTGTGAAATGGCTCTGTATGACATTGATTTTTATTTTGTTAGCTTGCTTTATATCGCAAAGCCAGCTCATATACGCTGTAATGGATTTAAGTTTAAACTATCTTGAGTTCATAATTTAAAATGAGGAATTACAATTGCAATTTGTGCTAATGGAGAGAGAATTTAAAAATAGAGAATTAAAATAAGCATTTGCTGGTAAAATAACAAATTGTATTGAACTTTATTGAGTTTGTCATTAAATTCAAAGATTCAGAATTTTAATTTTTTGTTTATCATCATAATGGCCAGAGTACTAAATTATACAATCTATGAACTTTATAAGATTTGCTATCTTTTCATATTTTACCTCTTATTGATTTGATATTGGAGAATCTGTCCTATAAGAAACAGAATTGTGTTTCAAATCTCGTGAATTTATAACTAATTTCGATTAATTAGTATTGGAATTTGTATTCTATTAGAAATGAGCTTTATAAAATTAATACTCTTCCATTTAATATTATTTCAATTTATTATAAAATGCGATGATTACACATTGCAATTTCCGCAGTATAAAAATGACATTTACGTAAAAACATGAAAAGAATCTCTTTTTTATTTTTACTAACCTAGTATGTTTCTTGTATACTTATCGTGTATTAAAATTATCTGAAGTATATTTTGATGAATAAACAGAACTTCTGAGTTCATTATGGATTATTTACAGAAAAAGAATCGATATCAAAAAGGTTGGTGAGATGCCATTCAAAGTATTTATCACACATTGGATCATTGAAAAAAGACTTCCATAAAAATTCTTTACAGAACCTCTATGATAGGCATTGATAGAATTCGTATAAAAATTTTGTTCAGATTACGATGCACTTGGGTGAATCAAATCAATTTTTGAATTTGTTAAAAGAAGAACATGAACATTATATTCTTTTATATACAAAAATATATTAAGAGAATTATACATGAAAGAATGGTGTGCTATCTATAAATTGCGACGTACAAAATAATGTCAGATATAGAGTTGGAAAATCACACAACCAATTATTTTTTAGATATTAGGTGCCTTCAAAAATGATTTTTGAAAAAAATTTGGTAATCCAATTTTTAATTAAAATTGAATTAAAAAGTTTTAATTTTTTCCTTCATCTACTTTGAAGCATAACAGTGCAAAAAAAGTCTTTACAATGATTTAAACTGTTTTGAAATAAACTTTTCAGTGGTACCGTTTTATTTTTGTAATTTTTCCTTTTTATTTCAACACCCCAAAAGATTAATCAAGTATATTTCATAACATTGCAGTTAATTATTTTAGTAACTACGTTTACCCAAACACTTTGCAACAACATAAAATGTATCATTTTATGTGTTTGAAGACGCTCTGCAGTTATATAATTAGCAGTACATTTTTAAAAATTGAATTAGAGGGTAACTGAAAAAATATTAACCCTTTAACTGTTTTGCCCGAGTGCTATACGTGCATCGATTTATCGAATTTTGATCGTTGTAAGCAAAAAATAAACCATTCATAACGATTATAATTCAATATTAAAATTACTTCGATTACATAGATTAGCCAAATATTCAATGGATTTCCATTCGAATAAAAGTAGGAAAATATTCCCAAAATAGAAGGCGTCATCTTATTAGACGGTAAAGAAAATAAAACAGTTAAAGGGTTAAAACGCTATATTGTTACGATGTTTCGGAAATTCGATTTTTTTTTAAAGTTTTATGATGACGATATATCACCCTTTCTTCAAAAATCCAATAACGGACAAAAAAAGCGGAGTATTTTATGCAATCAAATCTGTTATTATTATTTTTCTTTAGTGTGGTTTATTTTTTATGCGATTTTTCTTATTTGATATATAAGAGTTTATAGCACGCATAGCAAATTAACATTTTAGATTAACATATATAAAATACATTTGAGACAAATTAACATATAACTATCCATGAATTTAAAAAACTTTAAGAAGTTAGCAGCAAATGTCTCAATCAATATTATATCATAAAGTTACAAAAAAAATTCATATCGCATCATGAATTGTATTAAGTATGAAAAGTAAATTTTGTTTACACATTTTAAAATTTTCGTATATGTACGTAATATTTAATGCGAAAGCAAATAAGATATTTTAATATATTTCCATGAATAAATTCTTTATATATTTCCATGCATAAAACTTGTCTTTATGGTCTTGTTTTGTGCGGTTTATTTTTATACGATTTTTATATCTGGTCATTCGATCAAAATGCACAGCAAATGAATTTCATTAATAAAAAATAATGTACAAAGTAAGCAACAAATGTTCTTATAGCATTGCATTCTCATATTACCAAAAGTTTTTTAATATTGTATCACCAAATATATTACGTAGGTTTGAAAAATATATTTTATATACACATTTAAAATTTTTGTATGTAATATTTAATGTAAAGGTAAAAAATAAATGCTTTGTTAGGAAAATCCTTTTTTTTATCAATATCAAAGGTTTTTGAATTATTCTCTACATGAGACATTTTTATGCAGTCTGTTTTTAACCTCTTATTTCTTTTATATGTTTTACCAATAATATATATTTCATATCTACGTATAAAGTTCCTGAATAATTTTTACTTATTTTCTTTTCCGTGATTCCTATACACAATATCAAAGCAGATTGAGATTTCTATTTCATGACTAACAGATTTCATTCTTAACTGACGTGCCTTCGATCTCTTTTATAACCTTTCCCTCTCCTTCAAACAAAGCAAAAAGCAACCCTTATATTGTTTAGAGGAGATACCCTCCTCTGGAATTTCCTCACCATCCATTCGGCTAAGCCATCACCTGCAGGGATGATTGAAGGCCCATAGCCCTGGCAAATACCGAGCCGACCTTCACTATCGCACAATTAATTGCTTAATCCGTCGATTAAGCAACCCAAGACCGATTAATCCTGCCTATCAGATGGAGGGACAGCAGAGTCTGCTCCATCATCTATTCCACAGGGTTTCCCGCTCTGCGGTGGTCGCGTATTCCGTGCCGTCGTCAAATGTCATCTTAGAGTAATAGTGGTTGAATTTCGGCCTCCGCTGCATTCCAAATCCCTGAGTAGAGGAGACAGGAAAGGGAGCTCATGTTTAACAATATTAGGCTCAACGCCTAGTACAATAGGGCAGCGTTTCGAGTTAGTTTAACGTTGAAAAGCTCTCGAGGCTTCGGATGGATGGGTGTCGGAATACAAAAACTAGTTGGTTATGTCTATAAGGTATGATTATTCCATGATTATTTGCTTATAAAATCAGTAATTTACAAAACTTGTATCATTCGTGTGGAAAATTCCATTAGGATCGTGAACAATAAGAATTATATTAAAAATATTAGTGTTAGTATTCGATATTACGTTTCCTCTTTCGTGAATATTATGGTTTAGTATTCAAATGTATCTTGTATCTCTTTTCTATATACGTATGTTTTTGTATCTCCCACCCTCTGCATGTGTACACCAATCTCTTTTTTGTTATGTGTATATTTTCTCTCTCTCTCCCTCCCACACACGTTATCTCTTTGTATGTCTGTGAATCTAATGCTTGTCTCTCGATCTGCATCGATAGTATCTTTTGTCTCTTTCTCTGCTTGTGTGTGCGTGTGTGAATTTCTCACTGTGTATAAGTATTTATTTCCTTCTGTGTGTTTTTCTCTCACTGTGTATAAGCATTTATTTCCTTCTGTGTGTCTTTCTCTCTCTGTGTATAAGTATTTATTTCCTACTGTATGTCTTTCTCTCTCTGTGAATAAGTATTTTTTTCCTTCTATGTGTCTTTCTATATTTCTCTCTGAGTGTGTGTGCATTTGTGCATTTTGGATGTGTCTATCATTCAAAGTGCTTCTTTCTCTTTCTCTCACTCTCTCTCATATTGTGCACATTTATTTGTGTGTGTGTGTGTTCGCTCTCTCTCTATATATATATATCCTTCTCTTCGTGTATCGGTGTGTATGAATGCCATTTTTTCTTTATGTGTCTTATTTGTGGAGAGTTGCGCTTTTTTCTCGCTCACAAAATTTTTCGAGTGTTTATCGGCTAATATTTTAAGTAAGAGTCACCCTTTTTGTCGCTGTCTCTATCTATTTGTACACGAGTTTCTAATCTCATTTGGTCAATTAAATGTACGAGATAAAGAAAAATAAAGGAAACGTTGATAGCGATTGCAGTTGTTCAGTTTCTGCATGCCTTTCGATCGAACTATTTCTCAATTGTGATTCATTTAGAGAGAAACCTCCTCGGGCTATTCTAACCTCAGCAGACATGTAATTATTAAGCGAGGAAATCATCATCGGTTCTCCGGTTTTTGTTTAATGTTGGTTATATATATCACCATGTGTTAGGTCATGGTCAAAGACAGAGCCCATAAAATTGCTCTTCCTATTTCTGATTCTTAGCAATTAATTGGGGTTTCTATCATGTGAGAACATGATGTTGCTTTGGTTAATGGTTTTTGAATAATTGAAGGCAATGAATAATTGAAGCTCGAAATCGCATAATGGCCATATTCATCTACATCTTTTAATCGCAGATATTTTTATATCTGCTTTACCAGTATTTCATTATTATTATGTATGCTTTTTTGAAAGAAGATGAGTTTTTAAAAGACCGACTTGCTTTTACCAGTATTGCTCTGTTATTACGCATGCCTCTTTGACAGAAGATGCGTTTTTAAAAGGCTGACTCAGAACTACGACATAATAGCTATTATTTTCATGGAACTTAATTTTTTTCGCGAAAAATTAAGTAACTCAATTTTTGTATGTTAAAAAATTCACTAGCGTTTAATGTTTGGATTTTTAAAATATATTATCTTTCCCCCAGGGGGAAATGTCTTCAGGTACTCTGCTTCCAAACGTGGCATTCCTTTTTGTGAGAACATAATGTTGTTTTGGTAAGGGGGTTTTGAAGCTCGAAATCGCGTGGGCAATAAATAAAACATAAAGGACAATTTTCATTTTCATTTTTTTGTGAACATGTGCATTAATATAATTACGTAATCAAAAAAAAATTCTCACACGATAACTTAAAATTTGAGACAGCAGATTTCATTTTGTTAATATTATTCTTTGAAATATCTAATTATAACCACTAGTAAGCATTTGCTATTATTATTTTAGATAATAGAGGGCATCTTATTCAGAATCTTTGAACGTTTATGTCTCTCTTTAAAAGCAAAACTAATAAAAGGGGGAAAAAATGAAATTATACTTTGAGCACAGCTCGTTTTTGATATACATCTGTCTCGAATGCTGCACATCAGAATTCACCCCGTCCAGTCTAAGTATTTCGCAGAAATATATATAACTGCAATATGTTACGACAGCATGAAGACGAAGGCTATAGCCCTAATGTCTATCACTAGCCGCAGTATAAGCTTCTGAGAAGAGGTATGTTTCAAGAAAAGGATTGCGATTCAAACCCACAGTCTTGGTGGGTCACAGTCCACTTTTCCCTAGCGGAGATTGCTTCGAAGTAAGAAATACTTTTCTCTATTCACTGTTTTCAGATATGAATTTATGAGTGCTACAGTAATTAAGATAATTTTAATTTATTTTTTGTTTTAAATTAATTTAAGTTAATTTTTAATTAATTTATAATTAATTAATTAATTAAATTATTTTTTAAAAATAATTTAATTTTTAAAAAATAGTTTTAAATTAATTTTTTAATTTAATTTTAATTTAAGATAATTTTTTGAAGATAATTTAAAGAACAAATAATTATTTGGACATCAGTGACAGGGGAATCTCCCCAAGTTTCTCGCATACCCTCCAATAAAGGTCTTGTCCTCTTCCAATAGCATAAAATTGTGGATTATAGGTAAAGTCACGAATATCTTGCAGAGCATTGACGATCGATGGTTATAAAATATACAGAGTGTCTCAAAAACTTTGACAGCGACTTTTATTCCTGAACTATTGATTATAGACATATACTATAAATTACAAATCTGTGTAAAAATAGGTGTAAAATGCTGAGAAATCTATTAAAATTGTTAGAGGATTAAACTTCAAGCAATACAAAACTTATTCAATGGTTATTAAATTATTTAGTTAACTTATTTATTACATCTTTATTTTTATTTACTATTTTATTATATATTTTATTTAATATATATTATTATTTATTATTTTATTATTTTTTTATTATTAGATTATTTTTTATTACATATTTATTTTTATGTTATTAAAATTTATTTAAAGATTATTAAAAACAAATTTCTTTACGGACCCCATATTAAAAAAAATTCGCAATGAGTAAAATAAGCCTAATCTAACAAGGGCAAGAAAAAAAATTTCATCATTTTATTACAAAAAGTTTCAAAGGAAATTACATAAATGCTGACTTAAACCAGTTTCCGATACCTGCATATGAGTTCGCAAAGAGGAAAAATCCTGCCGGATGTTCCTGTTTTAGGGATCACACACAAATTAACAAATATAAAAATTAACATATTTTGATATTAAGACCACATGACAACTTTCATTTGTCCAGATCAACGAGTTTTTTTATTATTATTAATCTTGTTCACAGACAGAGAGACATATTATCAAAAACTTTTTTTAACTCGGGGAGATATAAAAGTGCCGATTCGTCAAAATGAATTCAAAATTTTTGATGATTACTTTAATTTTCTAATGTAATTGCTCTAAGAAAAGAATGACAAAAAAAATTTTTGTCATAAACCTATTTGCAAATTCTACCAGAATCATATTACTAAAATTTTGTTGAGACCGTACTTGTCGTAACATCTTACCTTCTTTAGCATGCATCTTTATATTCCATACCATCTTTCAGTCTTATAATAAGCTGAATTGCTCTTTCACGCTTAAGCTTTATGAGCCTTATAAATGCGAGAATACCGCGTCTCAAAACTCGGGTTAATTATTCGTTCGCGAAATTAGAATGGAATCGCCTCTTTAATATGAGTGGAAGTTCTCGAATTACCTTGCCTAGATTTCAGCAATGCGCCTTAGATTACTTAGAGATTTCAGATATGCGCCTGAAAACACCTGATTCAGGGCTTTGTTTGATGAGACAGTTGGGGTGACTCTGAGATCATAGGGTTAAAGATTTGTGTGCAAGAATTATATTCAATATATGAAATCTTAATTTAAATTCTTCGCTTTCTCTTAGAAAAAAATTTCAGGAAAAAAAAACTATGAATAACCTTTGATTTGCAAGTATCTGTTTCTTACATGATTACTGAATTTTAATTATAGCAAAAATTAGTGCTTTTTTTTTTGTCTTCAATTTATATTCATTTTTTGTACGAAATTCTCAGTTGCGTTTTAACTGCTATACATTTTTGTTAAGAATTGTTTTTTGTTTGTTTGTTTTACAGAAATTTTATTCGATATATGGAAACTATTTCTAATTCAAATTTTTATTTTCCAAACTGATGAATAGAAGTTCAATACCTAGAATGCGCTTCATCGTTGAGGGTAATTTTTTAAACTAAAATAAAAGCAGACAAGTCGAATCCTAAAGCCTCATCCTAGGGTTTCGACTTTAAAATTGATTAATAGAGATATTTTTGTAATATAGTTGAAATTCTATATGTAGGATACATTTTATAGTTGTTATAATTAAGAAGAAAAAAAAATTAACTAAAATAAATTCAATCCTAAAACTTCAGTTTTGGCCTTCGAATTTCTTTTCTGAGATATTTAATTGAATGCATTAAAATTTTTGCCTTACATCTATCTATATAACTCAATTTAAATAAACGTGAAGCAATCTCCTTTATTTTGCTTATTCAATAAATTTTGCCTTTTTCACATTAGTTAATCCACCTAATTTAATTTTTTTGATTAAGTGGATTGTCTTCAATTTCCAAGGCACTTTTTTTATGTAACTTTTTGAGTCATTTGACCAAAAACTCTAAAATCTGCGTCTCACTTCCCCAGATCCAATTCAACTAAAACGAATATCTTCCCAAATAATTTGAACCCTTTTTACTGTGCTGCTTCCATTACCCAAGCGCCGTAAGATTTGAAGCGAGAAGAATAAAAGGGACAAGAAGAAGAATCAAACCAACAACAACAACAGCAGCAGCAGCAGCGAGTAAGTTGTGCCAAACAAGAACACATAAAAAGCCTTCATCTGAAAGACTTTTTATTTATTTTTGCCATCTGTTGTCGCCCTCCCCTTTTGATGTTGCCGAAGTTCGTGACAAACCACTACAAGAGCTTTGTCGGGAATGACGCGTGGCGTTTACTGCCCAAACTCCAGACCATCGTATTAAGGTCTTCCCAATAAGAAGAGGTGTTGGGACACCTTATTACAGCCGGACGTCGTAATTACTGCACTTCAGTGTTCCAGATCTCCGGTTGCTTCCCTCGCCCATCGCACATGTCTTAGGGAAGAACTTGTTAAGACCTTTCGGCCTCCTGTAAAATGCCCTCGGCTTATCTGGTTCCAGATCTTGTTATTGTGATTCCCATTTAGGATCTGGATGAAATGAATTAGAAATTTATGGTTTTATTATGAATATATTTGCTGATAATGCTATGAATGAATTTTTTGCTTTATAAAGTTACGGTAGGTGATTATGTTAAAAAAAAGTCGAGTTTCTAAAAAAAAGTAAATATCGAATTTTTTTATTCAGTATTCCTATTTTCAAAATAGTATTCTTTATGAAACCTCTTGAATTTTGTTCCTCATATTACTCAGTATTCTTAAAAATAATATGGGGAATAAAACGAAAAATGTACCTTATAAAACCGTATGATTTTTGCTTATATGTTTATACACAATAATTTTTTTTTTATTTTATTGAAAGTGTTCTTTATGAAACCGTTTAAATTTTGTTCTGAAATTATACGTGTTTTAATTTTATTTTTATCAATATTTCTATTTCCTAAAAAAAATTTCTTTCTAAAACTTTTTGAATTTTCTTCTACCCTTATATATGTTTATTTTTAATTCATTATTTCTAGTTTCTGAAAAAAAAATTATAAAACCGAATGAATTTTGTTTCATGTCCATATATAATAATTTTTTATTCAATATTTTTAAATACTGAGCAGTTTTCTCTATGATAACGCTTGAATTTTTTTTCAACATTTATATATATTAATATTTGGTTATATGCTTCATAATTGATTTTTTTTTCTATTTAAAGCCCTTTTAATTTCCTTCTACTTTCATATATATTAATCTTTAATTCAATATTTTTAGTTTCTAAAAAATGTTCTTTTGAAAACCGTAAAAAATCTGTTCTATGTTAGTACACAATACTTTTTTGTATTTATTATAATGAACAATTTTCTTTATAAAACAGCTTGAATTTTGTTCTATGTTCACGTTTATTATATTTTTATTAGGTATTCTTAATTCTTGAAGAGTGTTTTTTCTCTTTGAATTTTGTTCTTTGTTCTTCGATACTCTTAATTTCTAAATAGTTTTCTTTGTAAAACATTTTGAATTTTGTTCTTAGATTGTATATATTATACTTCTAATAAACTTATGAATCTTTCATTTTTTTTCGCTTGGTAATGAATTCATATCTAAATAGAACAGCTAAATCCTTATTAAATCTCAGTTTACTATTTTATTTTATAGGAAATCGTAAGCTCTGTAAATTAAAAGATTAAAGATTTGATTGAGGTTTTTTTATAAGCATTTTCTTTGTTTTGTAAATTGCCTTTATTCTCATCTTCCTATTTGTCCTTTTTTATTTACTTTTTGTCTTTATTATTATTATTATTTATTTATTTTGCTGTGTTCATTCGTATAATCTTGTGTTTTTAGTACTCTTTTTATCAGCATATTTCTGCCAAATTTTGTATGGCAAAATAGTTCAATCTCATGTACTCGATATTGATCATTATTCGTTACATTTTTATTTTCAGCAATTATATTTCGATCTTGGTAGGCTAACAAAGACTAAACAAATTTTGAACCTCAGGGGTTGCCATCCACTTCAAGTTCACGATACTGTTCAAATAACCTTAAGATTATGATTGCATAGGACATAGAATGGTATTGTTATGTAGCGTGTGCTAGCTCAACGCAGACCAAACTTTTTACCCAAAAACTACCAAAGTGGGGATATGTATAATGCGAAAGGTGGAAATATTAACTTTGAAGCCATTTTTAACATTTTAATTGGAATTTTTATTAAAAATTAAATAAAATTTTATATTTTTTCGTTATAAGTTCTGGAAACATTACAGATCAAAAATAATTCTTATATCATCTTAAAATTCCAAATTAATATCACTTCAGTGATATTAATTGTTTATTGTATAAATATCATATTACAATAATCAATCTTTTAAAAAAAATATCTTAATTATATTTTACAACAAAAATCGGAAGAAAACTTATTAAAACCAGCATGAAAAAAAAATTAATAATTTTGGAAAAATACCAAAGTTGTTGATAAAAGGCACTATTGTAAATATTTTTTTCGCTTTTGTCTTTCAATTCCAATCTCTGCCACGTTCTTGACACAAATCTTTTTTTACGAAACAGGTTTAATGAAAGCTAGAATTATGTGTACTTAAATCTGTAAAGTATCAGAAAAAGGTTTAAATTCATATTTAAAATACTTCTAACATTGAAATGAAATGAAAAATTTTACATTGTTTTCGGTTAGAAAATAGATTGTATAGGAAAATGAATTTTCAGGGGCACCGGTGAAAGAAAAATAAAGGAGGGGGAGCAATGCTTAGTAAAGAAATGGAGCAACGGAAGGCTTCTAAGTTTGAATTATATAATTATCAAAATTTGGAGCTAAAAATATCTTGCTTAAGAAGTCATTGAAACCAAGTTGTACAAAATATTTAATTAAAAATTTTAGCGACCGTTAATCCAACTAATATTTAAGCATTTGATTGAAAAATAAAACAATTTGATTTGCATTGCAGCAATGAAATTTAGTAATAAAATTCATGTGTGATGTTGAAATTCATATAAAAAATTATAAATAATAATTAGCATTAAAAAGCCTTTTTGTAATTTCAAAAGAAGCTAGTTATTCTTATGTGATAATTTTTTCAGAAGATATCGCAGAAAAACGCCATGATCTCACTTAATCTTTTAATTAATTAATATCTAATTGAAATTTCAAAACAGAAATAGATTAAGGGTGTACATTTTTACCGTTTAAGTATATTTGAATCAAATTTGTCCAAGGTTTAAAAAAATGCCAACAAGTATTCTGCCTTATTATAAAAATGATAACCACCTCTCAAGCATTTTATTTCCCTTTATTTTATTTATTTACTCTTTAATCAGATTTTTTTATAATCAATTTTTTTTTATGCATAATAAAAAGAAATTAATTTCAACATTACCTACTTCTACTCTTATTTCCTCTTCCATTATTGTATTATAGAATTTCGTAATAAATTTTTTTCTCACATCTACTCCCATATGGCATCAAGATTTAACTCAAATTAATCACTATAAATTGATATTTTTCTGAAAAGAATAAGAAGTACATTGGCAACGAAAAAATAATCACAAAGGAAAAAGAATTCCAAAATGGGACATTGGAAAACGAGTGGAAATTTGAATTCTACAATATTTTTACAAATGAATTCTATTACATTTCTCTATGCAATGATAGAAAAGCTTTATAAACATTGTATTCACAAATATTAAAGAAGATGAATTAAATATGTTTGTAAAATGCAAAACAAAAGAATGTATCACTTCATTACATAACATAGTTTATTCATGGATTCATTACCAATCATATTCTTAAGTGTTTAAACTTCATTGTTTTTAGGATTTTAAGTGATCCGCTATTGTTTGTGGACTTTTTAGAGATCTTTGGTTTCATGGAGGTAGTGTAGTTCAGCTATACCACCTGAGATCAGAAACAACACAGTTTATTTTATTGAATCCTTTGCACTATACAATTCAAAGTACATAAATACGAGGATTTCGTGTTTAAATAGATTGAGAGAATTTCATGGTTTTCTTAAAATATAAAACACAAAGGATTGTTGTCGATGACAAGTAATTGAAACCGTGAAATAATTAATCCCCATTGCACCATATTATGCATATGTAACGTATAAATTATGCGTGAATCTCCATAAACCAGCAGCAGCCATTCTCGCCGTTTTACTAAGTACTAAATTACGAATTGTGTTTCCAATAGTCTTCATACAACCTCAAAATGGAGTTCCTTATCAAATTTTATCCAACATTTTACAAATGCAACCGTAAAAGATGTAAGGATATATCATTTACTACAGGAAGATAGGGATTAATCCATATAGATAGATAGCCGTAGTCAATATTGCTTTCTGGAAACACTTGTTGAAACAGTGAATTTAAAGGATGAACAATATCTCATCTATGAATCCGTAAATTAATAGAGAACTATAATCGAATCAAATAAATATTATTATTATTATATTTATGTATATGGTATGTATGTGTTTACGTGTATGGTATGTATGATTATGTATGTGGTAGACTCATTGCAGAGTATTTTGCTGCTAAATCGTTATTAGAATGAAGGAATTCTAAAAATATAACAGTGTGGACAATTTTAGAACTATATAAATCTGATGCTATTATACCTTCTGCATGAAAACATTTTGAATTGTTAGGTATAATGTTTGGATTATGGTTTTTCTAAAATGCCTGTTCTGACAAATATAACCATGTTCCAACAAAGGCTTTCTTTAACATAAATAAAACCATGAATCAAGGAATTATGATGATCTGTTGTATGGCTGCTTTTCTTGGTCAGTTGAAACACTGACATCAAATTTAAGAATTTGATTTGCTGGTCAGTACCAATATCTAGTTATTTGTTGCTTTTCTCAGAATTTTCATGAGAAACTAATTCATATATGTGGCCCTTTATTGGTTGAAAAACGGAAACCAATATTTTATACAACATCCAGCAAGATTGCAGGAATCAGTGCTTTGCTGAAATGTTTAACGTTCTGCTAGTCACTGAAATATGTATTCGGTTAAAAACGTCAGAAGATACAACAAGAGAACAACTTTAAGAAAAGAATTTTATATTAATGCGGAGTGAGAAATCTAAAGGTAATCACATCTCATAATGATAATACGTGCGAAACTACATAAAGTTTAATATTTGTAAATAATACAACATCTTTACCTATGTGAAAACCAATATCCATGAGAAAATGCTATTTTTAAAGCAGTTTAATTTTGTAAGTATTGATTAATAGAAGGATAAGATTAAAACAAATGAATTACTTCGAGGAGAATTATTCGAAATGCATTTGGACCATTTAATCGTGACCTTGTTTTTTCAATTTGAATTTTCATTTACTTTACTTCTGAGTGCGTTAAAGAACTATTACAAAAGCGAGAATGGCGCATTTTAATTCACACTGATGTTGAATTCAGTTTTGATTGGAATGTAAGGAATTCCAATTTAAGGATGTTCGCAGAGATGCCAATCATTTAATTTGATGTTTTCATTATCGCTAATTTAGGAATAATTCCAAAGCATATAGAAGAACTAAAGGATTTCTGAAATTATTATCTTCAATCACATATGGAATTTTACATTGCGAAAGCAAGTTTCATCACATCTTTTTAATATTCCAATTTCTGCTATTAGTTCACACTCTCCCTGTATATTTATTTATTTATATATCTTACTCAAATTTTCAATCATTTTATTTGTCCACTCAGTTTGCACTCAAATGCACTTTTTAAAATCTTGTCGTGGATGATACTCGATGTTAACACAGTTTTATTTTTCAAATCTTCATTCATTCATTAAATTTAATAAATTTTCAATACTTTAAATAAAGCTTGTAATAAAAGCAGAAATCAACAGGCAGGAGCTCAATCGATAAAATACAAGTATTTCCGTATTTTTAACATGACGGTGACGAATGCGAGTTCAATTCGTGCAAAAATCAATTATTTTCTGATACTTAATAATTTTTTTTGATAAAGAAAGTGAAATAAAATTTGTCTTTGTTGACCTGAGTAGAAATTGAATTAATTTTTTATTTTACTTGTTATATTAGAAGAATTTAAAAAATGTATTATATTCGCAAAATTTAGACATCGGGATTTTGATGTATTTAGGCCGTCTGATTCTTAAAATATAATATTTAATGTTATATATCTTTTTTAATCTCACTATGGACATGATAACGCATAAATACAACGAGATTTATTTGTGAAATTTGATGTATAATCTTACGACAAGAAATATCCATCATATCAAATTTTAGACCCAATTAATTTCGTGATCTATTTATTTGTGCATGTGTGACTGCAAGAATTTAAAATTTGCCAAATTAAATATAAAAATTTATATCTCTTAATCTTTTCGTCAAAATCATGCTTCTGTATCTAATTTTGAACTGAATTAGATACAGAAGAATTAGATAGATCTAAGAATGCATGAGTGGATGGATTGTTCATATGTATGTAAAAAGGATAATTCAGAAATGCAGTTGGCTGTTTAAATGAAATGCAGTGGGCTGTATAAATTAAATGCAGTTGGCTGTATAAATAAAACTGTCTGCACACAAAAATTATAAATACGAATTGAATCAATGGGACAGTAAAAAGATTTCTTAAATACAAAGTTGATTTTTTAGATATATTACGAAATCAAAAACTCTATACTATTGGGAAAGTAGGAGGAGAATACTTTATACTTTCCCTAGTTATATCCCTCATTTCAATTTACATATCAGGATCACTTGCTGGTAAAAGGAAAAGCATTCAAATTGCAGTGTTAACCAGCCGTCATGCCCCCTCCCCCAAATTGTTTTCACATATCCCTCATAAATATGTTATCCACCTGCAAATCATAGAAAAATGTTGACTTAGGGTCATAATCTTTCCTTTTGCTTTTCAAAAAAAAAAAAAAGGAATAACGTACTTTGATTTTTTTAGGCTTATTGAAGCTAAAATTTGACAATAAAGTTAATACAAAAACCGACTTTATGAAAATCCGGTTTTCAAATTCCACATTTCCAAAAACCGGTTTTAGTCAATTTTCGAATTTTTGTCAAAAATTAAATGGAATAGGGAAAATATTTTATTTCATTTATATAAAAAAACCGATATCAGCATTAAAATCAAAGTCAAAATATGAAGAATAAAATTCAATGATTACATATACAGATTACTTAATACGAAAACAAATTACAAAATACCGAAAATACAAACAAAAAATTCAAATAATATTTATATCATTTTCATTAATTTTAATTCCTCCTATGAAAATAAAATTTAAAAAAACATAAAATAGCCGCTGAATGGTGGCTCTGTTCTTATTTTAAACACAACATTGCCTGAAATTGAAAATACTCTTTCACTAGCTACTGAGCTTGATTTTATAATTTTCGTGGTATTCAATAGAAAACATAAGTTTTTTGTTCTTTTATTCGCTGCCACAAATAACAAAAATAATGATTCCAGTGTCTTGGATTTGTAAGTTTTTCTTCTGGGTCTTCAAGCAATTAATGAATTCTTTTTTCCGTGGCCTCTTTAAAAAAGAATTACTCTAAGGGTTAGTTTCTTCAATTTTCTCTACATCAAAATCGGTTTACCACATAAGAAGTCGGAAATATTCTAGATAATATCTTTCCAGATAACTTAATAATTTCGGTTTATAAAGCTTAACACTAGATTTATTCGCTGAACTAGAAATGTTTTGTGGAATTTGTAAATACAGCAAAAGAGTTGCTAATTCAAATTGTCGTCTTTCTTGAATTCGTTCTTTTAAAGCATATAATAAGTACAAAATTTATTTCATTGTTTAAAATCTTTAGTTCAATTAACAAAAATTCAAATATACTTTCATTTCTTAATAAAATGACATTTCGTCGCCCAAAGCTTTCAGCTGCTAGATGAATCGATCCCAAGATTGTATGAAGTTCTAGAAGTTTAGGATATCCAGCTTTATTCCACATACAAGAAAAGCCGATATCATTCAATGCTAAACAAAACATTCTTTTATTGCTAGAAATGTTCCAAATATGTCTTCCATATTATTCCCCCTTGTTTTGCAGAGCGTTGAGAAACTTTATTCGTTGTCCCTTGCATAGAATGAATAACAAATCAAATAATTTTTAAATTAATTTTTGCATAATAATATGAATTCTTAAAACCGGTCTTCTTAATTAAAAACCGGTTTCCAAATGTGACAAATTTTCTTTAAAAAAAAACTTTTTTTAAAAAAATCTGGTTTGAAAACCGTCAAACCTTATTTGATAAGATCACATGCTAAATTTCATATTACTGAGCTGCGGATTTCTTGTTTTATTGCGTCTGAATGAATACGAGAATACAAACCAACAGACTGTCAACCACTCGACCGATTTAGTTCAAAAATTTATGCTAGTTATTACCGTAAATAATAAATCTGCCAGAATTTATCTGTAAAATACGTTTTATAGTTATTCCGTTTCCTTGTTTTCGGACAAATAGACAAACAGACAAATATTCTTTGTATGGTTGTCATACAAAATGTGATATAAATCTACAAATTTAGCTTAAAAATCCCATTTTAAATTTCACACATTTAACTTAAGTGCTTTTTATTTATTGTGTTTACAAAAAGGTAGACATTCCAAAAATTCCAAAGACAATTCTGAAAATATGTTTTCCAAAATCAATTAAGCTTCCAATTTTGTTTGAATTTTTTTTTATGTTTATATTTTTTGTATACTTTATTTGTATATAATTGAAATGAAACTGTCTTTTTTTTAATGAAAGGCTTAACTCAAGGTCGACATTATAATTTTTTGTTCTTGTAGTTTTTCTTCATTCTCTAATTAACTTATGGATACTTGTATATTTACATATTTTTTGAAAGGCATATATTTTATTTTACAATTTTAAGTCATAATTTTTATAATTAATTTTAAATCATATTATTAATAATTTTTATAGTTATAATTTTTTATAGTTTCTTTGTGAAAGAATGAATTTGCGAAAACGTATACCTTTTACACCATTTTTCAACATTTTTTTTTCCCTATGAGTCTCTTACAACACTATATATCTGTAACTTGTATGAACCACCTCTTCCACATCCAGCACTAAACCTTAACTTCACGTTCTTTGATCCCAACCCATGTGGGAAAAAGAGGTTCCATCAGTGCAGCATCTGTGATCCAGCAGACACGGGGACTTTACTGCTGATTCGCATTGCGGAGAGACACCAAGTAGTAAAAGAGAGAGGCCCAGCTGGTCGGGTAGTTGGCCCAGAGGCCGTAAAAGCAAACGGCCTACCCTGCATCCTCACTTACGGCGCGGTTTTTACATCCCGGGATCGTAAGAGGCTGACGATTGGTTAGTTTAACGCGACACCCCTTGATAGGTTTATGGTATCATCCCAGAAAGGATGGGGTAATTTTATGTATCTTGTTTCCAACTGCCTTGCTTAAGTTTGGTTAACGTTTATTGGAAGGAGAGGGGGAGATTACTCCAAAGGGCTGCGGGCTTCATAACAGGGAAATATGGCAAGCTTGTTGATGTTGCGGAGGAGGGGTGGAACGGCCACTGGTTTATGACTTGTCGAGGCCAGGTCCCGAGATGAGTTCGCTTTTCGATTGATAGTGGTTACAAGAAAGAAGCGAGCAGAAAAAAAAAGAATAAACTTGAAATAAACTCTAAATGTAGTTGATTTGTTATATGTGGATGTATTTTCGGCCAGAGCCGGATTGAACTCTCTAGGGGCATTTCAGTAATGCCTTCGGGGCCCCTTTTATTTCTCCCTAACCTCCTCTGCTAGATATTTGTAATGATTTTAATTATTTATATAAGCAGTTTGGTTTTCTATTATCTGATAGATAAATTTATTGAAATATTTAATTACAGATATCTGATATATTTGATTTAAATACTTCGCACATAAAGGAAAAATGGAAATTTTTGAACAATCTTAAACGAAGTAGTAAATTATAGTGGACACAAATTAAATTCTATTCTAGTTTGAATTCCGGAATTCTATTCCGGATTTTTTTTAATTATAAAGGAACTGTTTTAAGATTATTTTTTTAAAAGCAAAATTTATAACTGCGATTGTAGAATTATTTTGTAAATTTTAAAAAATGCTTTATTTTAATTTTAAATCAATTCAAATATACAACACTTGCAAATTAAATGAAAACTTAAGATTTGTGTGTGTGTGTGTGTGTGTGTGTGTGTGTGTGTGTGTGTGTGTGTGTGTGTGTGTGTGTGTGTGTGTGTGTGTGTGTGTGTGTTTGTGTGTGTGTGTGTGTGTGTGTGTGTGTGTGTGTGTGTGTGTGTGTGTGTGTGTGTGTGTGTGTGTGTGTGTTAATTGAAATAATTTAAAATATATCTATATATATACTTTCTCCCCTTTTTTATGCTTTTCTTCCTACTCCAATTTAAGTTAGATTTTTCATGTTTTTTTTAATTTTTGTTTTCATAAATTTATTTGCATTTTCACTTCTGCTACTATATTATTTTGTAAAGAAAAATCTATAAAATTCTTTTAAATCTTTTGAATTCCAAACGGTTAGTCAAATAGCCACGGCAGTAACGTGTATTTATAATTTAAAAACCTGCTGCATTTTGACTTTATCAAGATAGATTATAGTACTCTCAGTATTAGAATATGGAAGTTACAAGAGTAAATCACAAAAGAAATCTGCCTAAATGTTCAGTTAGAGATATGAATCACTATACCACGCTAAAAATACATGAATAGTTTCATGGAGCTGTCTGTAAACGGAAATATTTGCATTAAATCTTTGAATTCATCGACACTTAGAAAATTGTTCTTCTGAAACTGAAAAATGTATTCATTGGTATCCCATCGCTAGTACTTATTTCTTTTATTATTATTATTGTTGTTGTTTTTGTAGTTGTTGTTATCATCATTATTATTAGTAGTAGTAGTATTTTCTTCATTACTTAAATTTCACTTTGCTGTTGCTTAACTCAGATAAAATTCTATAATACAGGAAAATGCTTCAATACATTAGGACAAGCCTTTTATTTTTTAAGTGATACAGAGTTCACACATTTATTTTCAAATATTTTTATCCATTTTACATACAGCTCTATAACCCCCCCCCCTCTCCTTTTTTTCTGAGTTCTTATGATGGTAACCAATGCATTTTTCAAATTGGATATTTTGGTCGATCTTCTTT
Organism: Argiope trifasciata; assembly: GCA_026543055.1. NCBI lineage: Eukaryota > Metazoa > Arthropoda > Arachnida > Araneae > Araneidae > Argiope > Argiope trifasciata. The sequence continues at coordinate 171,348 of JAPMOQ010036485.1, read as the reverse complement.
GTGTATTACTTTTTGTAACTTCCCTATTTGGCTAACTGGGTCGTTTTAACTTTGGTTAATCAGCATAATCACAGTACTATAGGTACCGGGTATTTCCATTGTTAAACATAACGTCTTTTTGACTTCACAGGATTTAAAAGTTTTTTACCGATCACCCTGAGATACGTAGAGAGAGAGAGAAATTTCGAGGGCCTCTAGAGGGGTGGAACCATTAGATAGTTTCTTACTTTTCCTATTTGATAATCTGGGCATATACTTTCGGGGGGGAAAATCCCAACACCAAGAAAGACGTGTTAGATGAACAAAATTTGGTAGACCTGTTTATACATCTGATAGATGACGTCGATTCAGATTTCGAGCTGCCTTTAGCGCCACTCAGAATTTGCATATCAAGTTAGCTTTAAATGCGTACTATAAATTCTTGAGCCTTATTTATCAGTAAAAAGTGACGTATTGTGTTAATGTTAGCCAAGAATGCACTTTAGAAGAAAAACCAATTATCAACAACTCACCAGTTTGAACAAGGTTGTTTAATAGGGCTACAGGAAGGTGAATTTTCTTTCCGCATTATTGAATAAAGACTTGGCCGAAATATATCCACTGTGCATGATTGTTAGGAGCAGTGCTCAAAGGATGGTACTGCCTCAAGAAGACTGAGTTCCTCACTTTCACTTGGCAATACAGAGACGGAAGGCCGCCGTATTCTGCGTTCGGCTGTGGCTTATTATGCAACGTCTGAAGCAGAAATTCGAACTGTAGTTAGTATCTCAGTGACACAACGGTTTGAAATCGGTTACCTCAAGGACAGCGCCGAATCATGCACGATGTAGCGTGCATTCCACTGACTCCAAGCCATTGCCGTTTGCCACACCAGTAGTGTCCAGCCAGAGGTCGTTGGAGGACGCAGTGGAGATCTGTCGTATTTTCTGATGAAAGCAGGTTCTGCCTTGGTGCCAGTGATGCCCCTGTGTTGGTCAGAAGGAGGCTGGGGAGAGACTTCAACCAGACTGTCAATGGCCTAAACACACTAGACTTGTACCTGTACTCATGCTCTGGGGAGTAATTTTCTATGACTGCAAGAGCAATCTCGTGGTTATCTTAAACACACTGACTGCAAATTTATTCGTCAGGCTAGTTATTCAACCTGTAGTGCTACCATTCATGAACAGAATTCAAGTGGAGTTTTGCAATAGGATAATGTTCTCCCTCATACCGCTATTGTAAAGCAGCGAGCTATACAAAGTGTTCACATGTTACCTTGGCCTGTGAGATCACCAGATCTGTCTCCAGTTAAGGACATTTGGGATATCACTGGATGACAATTCCAGCATTATCCACATCCAGCACTGACCGTCTCATTATGGACATAACTAGTGCAACAAGCATGTAACTTCATACCACAAAGTGACATTCGACGTCTGTATAACATAATGCATGAAAATTTGCAGGCTTGCATTTGAAATTCTGCCGACTATTAATGTAACAGCATTACACATTTTAAATGCATTTTCTTAGGCTTAAATTAGCCAGAAATCTTCAAAATTTAATCATTTAAACATGTTAACTAGACAAATGCATTGTCCGAATTCCATTGCTCTAGAATAATTTTTTCTTGGTGCTTGGATTTTTTTCCCTCCAATATATTTCTGAATTTGTGGAAGGGAAACGAGGCGTGACGGAAACTAATAGCTATCTCGTGACTTTGTGTTGTTGAATTCAATATTTGATTGATAATTTTTATTTTCGTAAACATGATTCTACTTAATTATGAAATTCATCTTACTTTATCTGATTAGTTTGGTTGACAATATTTATCTTTGGTTTTATAACAGAAACCGGTGGCATACCAAGTGTTTTGATCAGAGATACTTATTTATTTGGTATCATATTTACGATTAAAAGAAGATTAGATTTAAAAAAAGCTCTGATCTCTAACCTCGAAATATGATAGCGTGGCAATGTTTTACGTTTGATTCTCCTTCGTCTGGATTGTCTGCATTAGACGTTGCATCTTATGTATAATGCACCATGCAATTAGAGTAAAAAATACCTTGCTTAAGACATACTTTAGTTTTAAAAAAACATCCAATGTTTCAAAATATGTTATTCAGCCAGAAAAAACGTTAAAATTTAATATTTACTTTTGCTTAATTCCACAACAACAATGTTTATGCTCTGCAGGGCAACCTGTTTGATCTAAAGCCACCGAATTTGGTATAAATAAATTTTGGCTAAAAGAATATACACACAGAAAATTTTTTATTGTATATAACTAAAAATTATGCGAGATTTCTACAGTATTTTGAAAAACTGTTTTTTGTTATATCATATTCATTTTTCATACAATTTTTATATGAATTAAGCCAATATTTTAAAAAATACTATTTATTTCATAATTTTTTGCGATAATAATTATTTTCAAAATGAAATTCACATAAATTGTCTAATTTTAAATTATTGAATAATATTCTGTGGTTACTAAAAGTTAAAGAAGAAAAGCTTATTTAAAAAAAAATAATAAATTTGTTTTTGAAAAATTTATTACCTGCATAGTTTACACGCGCAACAAAAAAAATTAAAATTTCATTGTCTCTAAAAATAGATGAAAAACTGAAAAAATTACCTGGCACTTACGTTTTAATGCTACTATGATGTCATGGGATTTGTCTCTGTTTAGAAAATTCATGTATGCAATAAACAGAAGAAAAGTGATACTAGTCAACTTATTTTCGGAATCTAAATATTTTGGAAAAAGAAAAAAGGCAAGGATACATGATAGAAATTATATGATGATGTCATGCATAGTTATATTTGTCATCTGACTACCACATTACATGAATTGACAATCAGTTCATGTAATAATTAATTATCAATTATTATAATTGATACATATATATGTGTCAATTATTATAATTGTAATATAATGTCTTCATTAACAATCAATTCAAGTAATTTCAGTTTATATATTTTACTTAATTTTAGTGCTTAGTTTCTCAAGCGTTTAAAATGATTTTCATGTTTTTCAATATATTTCACAAATTATTATTATTATTGCTCTATTGATTCCTTCTTAATTTTTTATCGAATTTATAAAATAAAATTTTTGGAATTAATATAATTATCGATGTTGTTTCTTTTACAAATGATTTCAAATTATTAATAATAGCTTATTAACTACTGAAAAATCGGAAATTCCAGAACATAAAAAAGGAGTGGGAGTAGTTTCTCGCTTACTCTCGCTTGCTATTTCCCACCTCTTGCATAAAATTGTGGTTCTTGGTAAAACCGGAAACGTCACATGTATTCAAAATTTTATTGTGTGTATGTGTGCGTATGTGTATGCGAGTTTAACCTTTTATTCGACTTTTCCTGAGACTAATTTCAATTTCACCGCCGAATATTAACAATTACTTTAAAAAAATAAATATGCTTGATTTTATTTTATAACTTTTTTATTTCATTGATTTGATATTTTATTTAATAAAACGCATATTAATTTTTTATATAGATTTTTATAGTTGGAATATGGTATGCTCATTTTTAATTTGATTTTCGCGTTTGTTAAATGAAATTGATTTATCCCTTTTTTCTTGCATTTTCTGATGAATTTTTTAAATTGTGTACACATTGTGTTCTTACATTGCAATAACTATATATTATTGTTTCGGTTTTTTAAAAAATAATAATTAATTAATTTAACTTAATCAATTTTTAATACTTTAAATATTTTAGCAATTTGTAATGAAAATTGTAATCAATAAGCAGAAGCTCCATCGGTAAAAGGCAAGTGTTTCAGTATATTTCAAGTGAAGCTAAAGAATGTGAGTTCAATTTTTGTGAAAATCAATTATTTTTTGATACTTAATAACTTTTTTAGATAATTATTTTACAAAAAGTAACCGGAATAAAAATTTTCTTTCTTTACCTAAGTAGGAATTGAAGTAAAAAATTATATATTACTTGTTTTTCAATTTCAAAAATTCTTAAATTTTTTTAAAAAATCTTTTTTAATAAGAAATTTTAATTTTCCGAAGTATATTTATGCTAAATTTGTCAATTTTAGTCAGAACAATTTGTCTTCTAAAGCGCTAACCTACATATAGTAAATATTCTCCTTTTATTAGTAGTAAAGATTTTATTGTTATGGAACTTAGAGACTATTAAACTAGATAAAATTGTAAATGGTACAAAACATGAGATATAACAATTTAAACAGAAATGGAATTCGCAATAGATTGTTTTATACGTCGCAGTATATTTTTTCATTTAAATTGGAACATTAAAATAAATCAGTAACAAATAAAAAATTACTGCCATTTCCTTCCAAACATCCTCTGGGCAAATACCTATCTGTGCTGGTAATTTGAAAATATTTTCTTTGTATTTTGCAGATGCAAACTGTCATTTAATTAAAATAGGTTTATAATTAATTTCACGTGATAAAGGTAAGAGATAAAATGATACATTAATCCTTTAAGTGAATATTAGTTCCTCAGCTGGAATTAAACTATTGATTTCAAGGAAATTCCATTTTTCTCTTTGTGTAATATAATTCTTTAAAACCCTGACCAGCTAAACAAAACCTTGCGCTTTTGTTTACAATTCTTTCAGTTCCTGAAAGCTGATGAATCTTCAATTTATGTTTTGTGAAATTTTAAAATGGATTTAAAAGTCGAAAAAGCTACCCAAATTTCAATCACTGCTTTCAATATTTCCTTTAAAACAATAAAATGAAAAGACCTTTAAATCTAATAGATCAAACCAAAATTTTACTTTTTAAAAATAAATATCGAATTTCATTGATAATATGTTTATCTAAAACTTTTCACATTTTTAATTAGATTAAGAGCTTTCAGTTTCTGGGCAACAGCATAGGAAAGCTGTTTCTATTCTTTTAATTAATGTTCCTGTACTATTTGCTAAGTTCGATTAGGATCAATCACATCAAAAATTTCCCATATCGAAAAGGCATGAAATATTTCAAACATAACTTATCGTAATAATATATTTGTTATATAATATATTCAAGTATCTTTGCTTCCCATAAATGGCACTGAGACTATTAAAATAAAGAAAATTTTATATGTGTACCAAATATTGCAGATACTGTACTTCAAAAACAGTAAAATTTTATTTCCTGTGAGGAAGAAGTTTTAATTTTACATTACTAAAGATAAAGATGTTAAGCTAGAAGAGTTATTTCCTTTGCACATTGAGTTAAACTATGCCGCTAAATCGATAAGATTATATTTCAACCAGGAGGAGAAGTCTAAATTTTTGCATACGATTGGCATATATATGCTGACCTAGAAGATAATTATTTTTTCGAACTGGATGCTGCCCTTGTCAAGCCAAATAAATCTGTAAGATTATATTTTCCCGAAAAAATCTTAATTTTTCCCATAAGTGTGTTAAAGATGCTGGATCAGAAGAATTATTCCCTTATATATACTGCAAAGTCAATGACTAATAAATGATTTGGGATATATTTTCCTAGTGGGATAAGTCTTCCCTTAAGGGTGGCACACACGCTGCTCCAGAAAATAATTCCCTTTGCATATTAGATGATACCCAACCCAGTCAATCCATGAGATTATATTTAGAAACAAAATATTTATATTTAGATGAGATTATATATAGAAAGAAATCTTGATTTCCTCCTACGGCTGATAAAGATATTGGTCTAGAAGAATTATTCCCTTTGTATATTGCAAAGAAAATGTCCACTGGAAGAAGTATTAACCTCCGCTAGTTTTCAATATGCAAGTCCGAAGTCTTAACCATATATTAGGCCAGAAGAATTATTTACCCCGAGTACTGAATACTGCTGATATTAAGCCACAATATCAGTAAAATTATATTTTATCAGTGAGAGAAATATTTGATGTTCGTATACGGATGGATACATGTGGCTGGTTCAGAAGAATTGTTCGCTTTGCATACAGGATGTTGTAGTAAATCATTTAAGATTATTTTCCCAATTGAAAAAGTCCTAACTTTCGTTTAAATATATTGATATAGAAGAATTATTCCCTTTGCATACTGGATATTATCAATACAATGTAACTAAATCAATGAGATTATGTTTCATTTGAAGAAGAAATCTTAATTTTCGTGTAAGGATGATATGTATTATGATTCAGAAGAATTGTTCCCTTTGCTTATTGGATATCGCAGATACTATACAAATAAAACTGCTATGTTTTCCCAGTGGAAGAAGTTTTAACTTTCAGGTAGTACAGATGCTATACCGGAAGTGTTATTCCCTTTGCATACTGGATGTTGGCGATACTCCGCCCAATAAATCAGTTAAAAAATATTTTCCCTTGAAAAAGTCAAATTTCAGTTATGGCTGGTATGTATATATTAGTCCAGAAGAATTATCCCCTTTGCGTACTGGATGTTGCAGGTACTATACGCAGTAAATCAGTTAAGTTATGTCCCATTAGTAGAATAAATCTTAATTTTTGACTAGATGGATACAGATGTACCGGAAGAATTATCCTATCTGCGTACTTAATGTTGCAGATCCTATACCATTAAATGAGTAAGATTATATTTTTCAATTCTAAATTAGTCCTTCAGCCGAAATCTCTCCATCTGTTGTGGTGGCTGGCATTCGTACAATTTTGTTGTGGTCACAACGTCCTCCATGTCGAGAGTAATACCACAAAGGTACTGGATCAGAAGTGATCCTTCTCTTGTTCAAGTCTGCTTATGATCTGTGGACGAATAAAGTCCGACCCGTATAAAAGGTTGTGACGAGTGTGCAGCTAAGTCGAACTCTCGAACCTAGAAAGCGCTGCTGAAAAACAAGAGACTTAAAATTTTCGACTTAAAATCACTGTCAGTGGGCTTGTCAATGACAAGTACCATTAACAATGAATTTGTGCGAATCATCATGTGACAGATTTTATGCCCCTACATTAATGTATCGACTAATGTATGATTACTATATTTATTGTTTAATTGGAGAAAAAATTGTTCTACACGTGTCAAAAAAAGGATTTAGAATTTTGTCTTGTCCCAAATTGAAAAAAAAAGGAAATCCCCTTCCTACATCTATCTGCCCTGGTTTTCAGAAGAGAATTCACCATTCATTTAATTTCAGGATTAAGCTAGTGCGATGCGCACCGTTAATATATATTATAGAATAGTAATTTTTCTTCATTAAATAATTATTTAAAAAATTATAATTTAGTAAAAAATTAAGAATTATTCAAACTAAATTCCTTTTAAGAATCGTATTAAGAGGGCCTGATATTTCACGTTTCTCAGCCAAATCTGATATAAACTTATATTGTAGATTCCCCATAGTTAAATTTTAAAAAATTATTAAATAAATCGATATTTATTCAAATTTTAGTGCAATTGTAATTTAATGTCGCATATTCATGACAAAATTACATTCCCTCCAAAATAGATGTAACGAAAAAGCTATTTAAAAATCCCAATATAAGATTTTGTGTAATTCTTCATGGTATAAATTAATTATTTAATTATTTATTTATAATAAATATAAATTAAATATTTATTAGTAATATAATATAAAAATATTATTAATTAGAAAAATGGAAATTTTCAAAAAAATTCCCTATATTCCTCACTTATAAAACTCCTCCGATATAGTTTTAAGATTAAATCAATACTTCAGAAGGAAGAGTGTGCGATGGCGAATTCTTTTAGATAAAGTATTTCAGAAATCCTTCATTTTCGAGCAAAATAAATTTCAAAATCTCAAATGAGAATCTTTTTTTTTTTTTAATTTATAAACAAGAAAATGGGAAAGAAGCAAAACGTTTTACAAAGCAATTTCGTCCCCTTCTGCGTCTAGAGCAACATCCCTACGAACTTACTCATCCATGACCGAAATCGAGCGCATCCAAAAAGGCGTTCTTTTCGCGCGCCAAGCCATCCCACGCGTGAAAACCGCCTTCTTTCCGCGGGAGGGCTTACGCGGAGGCCGCCGCGGAACAACTTTTCGGTGGCCCGCCCAACAGCACGGCCGACGGGCGGGGATACGGCCGTCACGTGGTGTCACGTGTCCGGCGCCGCATCTTCCACCACAACCACACCTGTGCTGGAGAGACGGGTTGCCGTATTTGGCTCTTTTTCGCTCTTCCCCGAAATTATAAGAAAGAAACGGACTAATGCTTAAAAGGAAGCATAATATTTTTTTCTTTTTTCAATTTGAATAAAGGAGAGATCCTCGAAAAATAAATTCTGGTTGTTGTTTTTTGGGTAGAGAATATGTTTTATGTTAAAAAAATAAATCCTGTTTTTTTTAATGAAAAAAATTGCTTAAAGATATTGAATGGTAAGGCTTAAATTGAAAATTATGCAAGATCTTCATTAAGAAAATCTCTTTTTCTTCTCAGGTTTTTATTCTAATATCTGAAATAAAAATATTTTATCTGTAAAACAATACTTCATGAAATATTAGAAATAGATGCGATTTATAAAATTGATATTTTTGAAATGATAACATTTTAAGTAATTAAAATCATTATTTTAGAAGTTAAAAGAATAGTTAATGATTTAATGTAATGTTCATACATTAATTTTAAAATAATTATTTTAGACTTCTCGAGAAACAATAGATCATCAGCGACATCAAAAATTTTTAGTAGAAGAATTGGAAAAAACGACGTCAATAATTATTTTATGATTTTTTTTATTGTTAAAATTGCTTTTAAAAGCCTAATTCCCAAAATTTACATTTAGAAATAATGAATGTTTAAAATTATTCATTTATTTCAAATTAATTAATAATACATTCAGATTAATTAATTTAAATTATTCATTCGCTTTTCATTGAAATATAGTTCACGTTTTTATTAATTACGCATCAAATCTCACCACCTCGAATTAAAAGAAAATGAATGTTTAACAAATTATATGAATTGGAAAGGATTAATCCGTAATTATTGTTTCATAATAGCTGAAGATAATTTATCTGAAAGAAGAATTTTTCTTAACGATGTTGAACTTATCTAGTAGATTAAAACGATGAACTTTTGTTCATTTCACTACAAAATCGGGAAAACAATCATACTAACATCAATTATCCAATTGATCAGTTTTTTAAAGAAAATTTTGTCCGACATTCATTTTGAAATTGAATATGTTATGTTATTTTATCATTTCTTATATCTTAACATTCTAACCGCAGGAATCGATTAATTTTGCCTGGTATTTTCTTCAGTTGCTACAGTTAGTTCAAACTCTCCCTATATATATTTATTTATACATCTTGTTCAAATTACCAATAACTAATAAAAAAAAATTTATACGTCCACTCGAGTTCAAATACATTTTTTAAAACTTTTACTAGATGGCACTTGATGTCCATACAGTTTTTTTTTTTTTTTCAAATATCAATTCATTAATTAAATTTAATTGCTTTTTAATAATTTAAATATTTATTAATTTTTAACGAAACTTGAAATCAATTAGGCGGAGCTGAATCGTTAAAAGGCAAGGATTTGAGGGTTTTTCATGTGAAGGTAAAGAAAGCGATTTCAATTCCAGCGAAATTTTAATAATAATTTTTTAATTAATTATATAATAAAAAGTTATTAAAATAAAAATTTCTTTGTTCACCTAAGTAGGAATTTAATTTTAATTTATGTATATATATTACTTGTTTTGAATAATCTTGTTTTTTTTCTAACTTTTAATTGCTAGATAAACGCGATGTTTGCAGATTAATCCAAAGATGTAATCCATTCCATGTATAAGCAACGCTGTAATAGCGTGCAATATGAAATAGTAGGGAAAAAATAATATAAAATTTTCCTGAATTTCAAATATGAAATCCTAAAATAACTCCTAAGTTTTTTTATTGTTAAAAGATTTGCCCTTTTAGACACGCATCGACTGTAATGTAACATATGTAATATATTCTTAGTAACGTTTTTATAATTTAAAAATGGCGATAATCAGAAAGATATGCGCACTTAAAAGAACAATGCAAATGACAATTTACTGTAAAATAATTCAAACGTAAGATGTCGATTGAATTTTAGAATTTATTCAGGTTTCTGCATAGCTACGAAGTTCGTTATGGCAGTCATTATGAACGGACTACAGTAAATATATTTCAAACAATATTGGGGAAATCAGAGAAATATTCTGGGACAAAATTTGTTTTGATTTTTTTTTCCATTTAGAGCCTAATTATTAAACTAACTTTACATCATACTTTCAGCTTTTTTATCATATGGCCATGGTGTTATTTTCGTCAGGAGGGTTGGAATAAGTAAAGGCAACAAATAATTGCAGTTCAGATTCGTGTAGGCAATGAATAAAGCATAAATTGCAATATTCAATAACATCTTTTAATCGCATATATTTTTTGCCTGCTTTTACCAGTATTGCATTATTATTATGCATATTTGACAGCAGATGCGTTTTCAGAAGGTTGACTTAGAACTATGCCATCACAGTTATTGTTTTCATGGAATGTAATTTTTCAGGAGGAAGTTAAATAATTTAATTTTTATAAAAAATTTAATACTTTAAATAAAAATAAAAAACTTTTATATAAAACTCTTGAAAAACTTCTCTCGAGTTTAATAACAGTTTTGATAATTTTCTCTTTATCCAATGGGGGAATAATACTTCATTCATTCTTAAGCAGGAAACATTGAAGGATTTGACTCCTGTTCTGAGATTAACTCATTATGAAACTGTTTATATATATAAACACTTTCATAATGAATATCAGAGGGAGACGGATAGGGAAATCTCGTGATTGTTTCAAACTGGTTTAAACTGGTTAATAACTTTAACTAAGACAAATAATGACTTTAAAAATATTAATAATGCTCTCACACGATAAAATGAAATAGATTTCATTTTCTTTTTTATTATTTCATTTATTTCATTGTTTTACTGTATCACACAAAGTTTTTTTTTTTTTTTTTCATTTTAGAGAACGATAAATCAAAATCTCGAACAAATTATTAAATAATTTTCATTCGAATTATAAAATCTTAATTAAAATTAAATAATCGAATAATCTTCATTCATCTGCCCGAAATTTAAACTTATGATGATTTTTAAAAAATATTTGTTCATTTCTATTTTTATCTTTTTAATAAAAATCAGAGTTTTGAGCTAATAAAATATTAATATCATTTGATTAATAAGCAAATATAATGTTGATAAAAATAGACTGCTCTGAAGTAACATTAAGATTATTCCTTAATGATCCGGTGATTTTGAATTTGCATCTGTATTATATGAAAGACCCTTGAGACAGCTTTCTTTATGAAACGACCAAATCGCACGAGAAGACAGAAATTCTTTTAAAACAAGTATCTAATTCACCCTCGCAATTATTGATAATTGTAATTGCTATAAACATGAGGAAACTTAACTATCTTATCAACATGACTTACTAGTAGTGATTAAAAATAAATTAATTCAGCTGTATCTGCTATACATATAAGTTCACTGAAATAAAATAAGAATTAATAAAATGATTAAAAAACATTATTTAACAGAATTAAAAAAAAACTTTTAAGTTATAAAAGGTATAGTCAATATAGCATGGTTTATCGCACATATACATGGCTAACAATGAATTTACAAAAGGGATATAATCTATTTTAACAGGAGAAAAAATTTCATAAGATTTTCTCGCTTATGAGCTGACATTTAGAAAAATTAAACTAATCATTTTTGGGGAAAAAGAAATAAATTTTAGAGTAAGCATATTTTTAAAAATTTCGTTTCAGTTTCTAATTGGCTTTAACTTCACGAAATGTCAATTTTCAAATTTCAGCAAAGACCTAAGAATTTTTACAATCCATATTTATCTCGGATTTTTAATACGAAAGAAAGTTTTAAAAAAACTGAAATCAGATTTAATTAAAAAAATTAATTGAAGTTTACAAAACAAAATTTTATTATTCTCTTTCTTAATTATTATCAATAATTTAATTATTATTGATCAACCATCTTATTGTTAGTGCAGCTCATTTTAATATTTTTCGCTGATGTGACGGCGCAATAACAATATGAAAAACGTTCGACTCTCAATTCGAAATTTAAATCATGAAAATTCTTTTTAAAAAAGATATTTTTTTCTGAAAAAAAAAGAAAAAAGAAGTGTGACAATTATTTAATGAAAATTATATCAGTTTTTTCTTTTCTTTTTTAAAATCAATTTTTGATTATTTAAATTTTAAATAATAAAAAAAATTGTGAAAAAAGAGATTTTTTTCTGAAAAAAATGTGAAAATCATTAAACGAAAATTATATCAATTTTTTCTTTCCATTTTTTAATCAATTTTTGATTATTTAAATTTTAAATAAAAATAAATAAATATATTAGCTTTAACGAAAATTTTCATGCACACACATCAATAAATTATCAATAGCTCTGATCTTTTTATTTTACCAATCCAACAGACTGAGCAATAAATCTTGCCTTAGCGAAACAACAGCAGCACCCTTCCCAAACCCGAAACCTAAAATCTCCCCCACTTGGCGACTTGAGCACTAAAAAAACCCACCCCAAACAACCCATTCCGGCAACCCTTCGCGCAACAAGCCTCAATTGGCTGGCTCGGGCGGACAGAGAGCGGCACCAGCTACGGCAAGGGGCGCCGACGCGATCGGCCGCTAAAAGGCCACCCTTCTCCCGCATGCATGTGCCGACGCGTGTCGCCGCGATGACCGAGTTCGTGGACCGGGGACTCTGCGAAGTGCTCGGCGAGCACCCGGGGGAGCTGGTGCGGACCGCCGCTCCCAACATCCTCTGCACCGTACTGCCCGCCCACTGGAGGTCCAACAAGACCCTGCCGGTCGCTTTCAAAGTGGTCATCTTGGGAGAGGTGGTTGATGGGACTGCAGTGACCATCAGGGCCGGCAATGATGAGAATTATTGCGGCGAAATGCGGAATTCGACGGCCGTCGTCAAGAATCAGATTGCAAAGTTCAACGATCTCAGATTCGTGGGGAGAAGTGGAAGAGGTGAGTGAAAACCAACTGTCAGATTTAAATATTTGTTCAAATGTGAGCGCGTAAAATCCATTGCTACCTTTTGTTTATCATATTACTTTTGTTGAATAAGTGGCTAGATGGAAATGGTGTTTATTTACATACACTTAAATAAACGTCAATTTATATTACGGTTTTCATACATGGAATTTCAAACTATTTCTGACAGACACGGTTTTAAATTGCTTTCTGTGTGCAGTATCATTCAAATATGAGCGCGCATAATCCATTGCTACCTTTTGTTTGCTAAGTTACTTTTTTTTAAATCAGTGGCAAGTGGAAAACGATGTTTATTTACATGCACTTAAATAATCGTCTGTGTATACATGTGTATACATTTCATACATGGAATTTTGAATTATTTATGACAGACGCAACATTTTAAGTTGTTTACTGAGTAAAATAATAAATTAATTTAAGTCAGTTATGATCAGGAAATAGAATATTCAACGCATGTTAAAAGTTTTTAATGCGCTTTATTTTTTAAAAAGCGTGGTTGCTTTTATAGAATAATTCACATCATGATCAGGATGAGCATGACTTATAATCAGAAATAAAACAATCATTGCCTGTGAAAAAAATTTTATGCACTTTATTGTTTAAAAAACAAAACTGCTTTTATAGAATAATTCGTATCATGATCAGAATGATTACGATTTATGATCAAGAAATACAACACTCAATGAGTCTGAAAAATTTTTAATACGCTTTATTCATTAAAACGTATTGTTAATTTTATAAAATAATTTCAAAAAAAATTTGACATTATGTTTTTTATGACAAATTTTCATAAATTAAGCATATATTTAATAGCTGCTTTTAGCTTTTAATAATTTTACAACGTAACTTTCTTTGTATTTTGCTGATGCATTTTGTTCTTATTTCCTGATTATTTTTTATTTTAGATTATTTTATATTTATCGGTATGTCTTTGATAAATATCCCTAAAGAAAGGATAATTCTCAATAAAATTTCCCAAAAATTCAAACGATATGAATGTTTCCATTCATTAAAAAAAATTAAAAGCTTGAACTTTTAAACTGAAATATCGTAAAATGTGATGCTTTAGACTTTATTCGTATATCATTACTTCTTTTTGAAATTTTGAACTATGCAACAGTGAAAAAGCGCACCCCCCCCAAAAAAAAATGATTTTAATATCATCCCAATGTGTGCGGGATAGTTTCACCAACTAAAAGTATAAATATATTTCTACGGTGCTTTATTAGAAGTTATTTATCATCGTTATAGTAATTGTCTATATCAAATCATTTTTACTGAAAATAACTTGAGGAGTACGTAAACGTTGGTAGCATACAATTGCTAAAATATGCTGACGGTTTTGCCCGATGATAGTTTATACATAATAAATCAATTTTATCACTGAATCAAAATGCTTAACTCTTTTACTTTCTATATTGATATCTATTTGATGCATTAATTCATTATTGTCATAGTTTTCTCAAGTTTAATTTACGCTATTCAAAGAAGTGAAAGAAATGTAGATTTAAGATGCATATATTTGTCCTAAAGTTCCCGTATAATTATCTGGAGTTAGAATGGTAGGTTATATTTAAATGTTGGAACTATATAGATGGGAGGATAGTATAGAAAAGTTGCATTCAATGCCTTTTTCACGCGGCTAGATCCAGTCCCTAGTAAATCATATTCATAAGTTCCAAGACCTCTTTAAGGCTATACAATAGCTGAGACCAAAATGCCAATTGTAAAAATCAATTAAATTATTCATTCAAAAGTGCAGTTTTCATGAAGGAAATCAAAACATAGTACCCAGACAGACTATTATTATTCTATATTTTCTTTTATTTATTTTTATTTTCTTTTTCGTTCTTCCATCTTGTGCTCATCCAAATGGTTAGATAATTAAGTGTTATAGGTACAGGGGCACAGGATGATGTCATGTTATGTTGTAACTATATTGATTCGTTTAAATAGTTCTTTGGAACTAAAAATATATTCATTTAAATCGATTTTAATTCATCTTCTAACTCGCCACATTTTCTAAAAGGAAGTATAATCTGACATCGATATTTTCAAATTCATAAGGCGGAATTTTCTTTCTGTTATTAAAAACTTGGAAATTAGAAAACTGATACGTGAAATATCTTTAAATTGCACATATATATCACCTTAAATTTATATTAATTTGAATTAGTTGAAAAACCTTTGATTTATGGAATAATATTCAAAAGTTCGGGATTTTGAATCTAGTGAGGGAGGATATAAAATACCAGATATTCGAAAGATAGCTAATGCCCGAATCTACTTGGAGAAAATTTACCTTTATAGGGTAAGATTTCGGAATTCACTGCAATATGCAGCTGAGGTTTCAATTTACCCTTACAGCTATTCCTTTGTAAGTTGTCATTGTGGAATATTAATTCAAGTCTTTGAGAGGGGTCTCAGCGAAACTTTTTCGCATATTCCACTATAAAAAATCCTCCTCTTCCCGCATAAAATTTTGGCTCTTGGATAAGGCTGCAATTGCCTTATATAGCATAGGCAAATAATAACTATGAAATGCTTATTTGTTGTTATTGTGACTTAATGACAATACGCCGACAATTAATCAGTGAGCTAAGCCGAGTGAATATCTCTTATTTTTTCAGTAGCGCAAACTGAGGCCACGAGTACAAGTTAGCTATTTCATTCGTCACATTCACTTGCACAACCCCTTTTTACAGTGGGGCACATTCACACACCTCGAAGACAAACCACAGGAGAGGAACAGCCATGCTCGATCAGGGATTCGAACCTGGGGAATAACATCGGCGAAATGCAGATTTATTGCATGAATTAAGACTTTTAATGAATTTAACATACGAATATATATTTTGGACTGACGTGTCGAGATCGAAACTCGACTTAAAACTATATTTGTAATCAAAAGATCATCTACCGAATTTCATTAATTTAAGTCAATGTATTTAAACGTGTGTATAAGTTATTGCGTTTACATGCATGCGAAAGAACAGGCTGACTCTTAAGCAGATTTGTTTCAAAATTTAACAAGAATCTACATTTCAGATGCTAAACTTGTATACCAAATGTAATTTATGTAGCTCTTTGAGTTTGTAGTTATCGTGTTCACTTGTACTTGAATAGGCTAACTTCATCTCATTGGATTTCCTTTAAAATATGTGGATTTCTTCTAATTTAGGTTTAAATCTATAAACCAAATTTTACCAGTCTAGTTCAAAACCTTTTTTAGATCCTACTATTAGTTCACACTCTCCTTCTATGTATTTATTTATATATCTTGTTCAAATTTTCAATCATTTATAAAATACTTTTTATTCGTCCACTCGAGTTCAAGAACATTTTTTTTAATTTGTAGTTGATGACATTCGATGTTAGTACATTTTTTTCTCAAATATTCATTCATTAATTTAAATAGAGTTTTAGCAGTTTGTAATGAAAATTGAAACCAATGTGTAGTAGCTGGATCAGTAAAATGAAAGGATTTCGCTATTTTTCACTTGAAGGTGAAGAATGCGAGATCAATTCTTGCGAAAATATGCAACTATTAACCTATGAATGTTCCCACCATTTACAATAATTCAAATTGCATTTCTGTTTTCACAGTGTAGTTTAAAATCCTCTAGAAATTAATTGTTACTTTTCACGGAAACTTCACCAAATCTTCCCAACTGTGATGATAGCAAATAAGAAATAAATTGCAACCTATTAATTGCAACCAACTATTAACCTATGAATGTTCCCACCATTCACAATAATTCAAATTGCATTTCTGTTTTAACAGTCTAGTTTAAAATCCTCTAGAAATTAATTGTTACTTTTCACGGAAACTTCACCAAATCTTCCCAACTGTGATGATAGCAAATAAGAAATAAATTGCAACCTATTAATTGCAACCAACTATTAACCTATGAATGTTCCCACCATTCACAATAATTCAAATTGCATTTCTGTTTTCACAGTCTAGTTTAAAATCCTCTAGAAATTAATTGTTACTTTTCACGGAAACTTCGCCAAATCTTCCCAACTGTGAGGATAGCAAATAAGAAATAAATTGCAACCATATGGATTTAACAAGTGAATAAGATTTTTTTTATTGAAATTTTAAAATATTAATTTTTAGGAGTTGTTACCAACGTTTTATATATTACTTAAGAAATTACTGACATGCAGACTATTGATGTCAATTCTAACTTTTATATTTGATTTTCTTTAACGAATTTGCATATAATTAAGTTTTAAAAAATTGATGCGTCTTTTAGATAATATAGAAAGCTTAAAAAAATTAAATTGTGGCAACATTTACTTGGATGAATTGGTCTCCTAATAAAAGGTAGAGATGTACCAGAAGTTTTCTCCTCTGTAGGCGTGGCTGTTATAGAGGTTGTACCATTAGCAACTTTCGTACAGCTGCAGTGTCTCTAATCATCTTGTAAATAATTTTGCTTCGTTTCTCCGTTTTATTGCGAATAGTAAGAACATAAAAGACCAGTAATGCCTTTATTATAGGTAAAAAAGAATGATAGATCATTTTTTCAGTAACTTGAAGAAGAAAAAGTGCTTACCTTTTTCTTTACAAACATTTTAATATTAAACAGGGAAAGAAGTATATCCGAAACTTTCTAGCATCCTCTGAAGTTAATTTGTCATGCCGGAGGACGCCTTAAGTGAAATTGGGGTATAATAGCTACGAAATATTTTTTGTCCTGAATTTAGCACTTTTACTTTATCTATCGTGCCATCCTTGGTGAGTTGTTTGGCGATTAATTTCTCGTATAAGGTTATTAGTATAAAAAATCAAAATTGTGATTTGAGCGCGTATTTTCTAATAATCGAAGTAAAAATTTGCGTTAGAACGTCAGCTGTAGTCACAAAAAATCATACCAAATTTCATTGCGATTTTTAATTATTGAATTTTCCTGTTTCTAAATATATAAACTGACAAGCGGTCGGCCCACCGTTGAATTTAGTTCAAAATGTGACTGGTATCTACACTGCATTTGTTAAATCTGCGTACCAAATTTTATCTATGTAGCTCCTTCATTTTGTAGTTATAATGTTAATTTATATTCAAGCAGCTGGAAAGACGGACTTCTTCAGAAGAGATTTTCTCAAAATCTGTTAGAAATCTGCAAATTTGATGTAAAGACTTTATAACAAAATTTACCCGTTTCAAAGTGTTTTTGAACTATCTTTGTCACAGAAAGACAGACTTTTCTATAAATGCGTATTTCGAACTCAGAGGGGGCTGTTTAAAGATTAGTCAAAATCTCGAGTTCAAATTTTTTGACTATATATTCCCTGCACTACTTGTACGAGAAAGTAAGAGATATAGTTTAAACATATGAACAGGACCACAGGACTAAAATGACCATATTCCTTGCCCGTAATTTGACATGATGCAATATTTTTCAGAAGATGAATTCCTTCATACTAATGTAAATCACAGGGAGGGGGGGAGATTAATAAGTAGATCACTTTGTATGTAATCTAAAAATCATCAAAGTTGAAAATTAATGAACTTAATTTTTCATCTAAAGCAAGAGAACTTGTTTTCCTTTTATGGAAAATTTAAGACTGCAAGCGATCATTGTTCAAGTATTTCCCCAATATGTTTGAGGTAAATAATCCATGAAATTGCTAGTTTAATTACTATTGTTATTATAAAATAGCGATTTGAAAATTGTAGAAGTAAAAAAAGAATTGTAAAAAATCAGTATTTTTTTATACTATATAATTAGACTCCAGAACTTTGTAAAAACTAATAAGACTTTAAAAGATGTCGCAAAATCAACGTAGGATTTGAATTTGCCAACATTCGAGCAGTAAAGTGTCGGCAGCCCTATTGAAAAAAAAAATTGTCAGCTCAAAGAATCTGACAACTTAAGGTTAGCAAAAAGGGAGCTTTTCACGATCGGACATCGTGCTACGCATTTTGAGGCTTCAAAACTCTCATGCCAAAACAAAATCATGTTCTCACATGATAAAAAAGAGAAGAAGGTATGGTTGAAATCAGTTATTATCTTTTTTCATTGCAATCTATAACTTAATAAGCGACCGTATTTTCTTAATGTTGATCGAAAATTTTACCATCATGAGTTGTCAAAACTTTACCAATAAGAAAGTTTCCACGCTTGGAACGAGATACGGTGGTAAACGTTTTCCCATAAGCCTTCCAAAGGATTTATTCAGCCTCTCCACTTCACAAATATTAAAATAATGGAAGATAGGAAAGGGTGTCTCAAAATTAAAGCAAAATTTGAATTCGTCTGAATATGTGCAGTGAAATGTTGGCAAAATTATTAAAAAAACCATTTGACCTACGTTGAACTATTCAATAATTGCTAATAGCTTACGGTTAGGTTAATCTACACGATATAACAATGTGTTAACGCAAGATTTGAATTAAATAAAAAAACGTGTTTTTTTTTTCTTTAAATTGTTATTTTCTGTTGAATTCTAAAAATCAAGGATAGGGTAAGGTATGGAATAATAAATAAGGCTAACGTTCTACTAGCTTTCCTTGCACATATGCACTCTTTTGCCGAAATTTTCCATGACCATTTTACGTAAATATGATTGAATTTCTGTGTGGTGACTTTTAATTTCCTCCTTCGATGCACGCGTATTAGTGGGCATTTTGGCATACACATTTGTCTTCAAATAACAGCATAAAAAGAAATCAATTGGTTTAAATCTCACCATTTAAGGAGCCAATTCAAAATTTTCGAACTGCAGAAGCCAGATCTTCATTTTTTTTGAAATATTGTTCAACGACGAAAATATGTTGTTCTAACGCTCTGTTTATGCTAGCCTTAAACTATTGATTGTCAGATGGCTTTTTTAATAAGGTTACCATTCCTTTACAGCCCGAATGGTGGTAAATTCTCAAGCCTTGCATTAATTTTGGGTTACTCTTTACATTGATATTTATTAATTTCTTTCGAAGCTTAAATATGTGATATTAATTTCACTTAACAGTTATTCTAAGTGCTGTAAACCTTTAAAACAATCTGTGCTATTATCAGAATTTCAATCTATTTTATTTAAGATATGCCATTTACATCTGAGACTCGATGTTAATATTCTGTATCAACCCAAACTCACAAAAGCTCCTTTAAATCACTGAACCAAAACTTTTAAAACTATTTTAATTTTAAAAGCCAGCGGGTACTATTTAAATGCGAAATTAAATAACTGTCCCAAAAAAAATTGTCGCACCAACTGATCCGAATCATCTTTTATTATAACAAGCTGTGACGCCTTGAGCCAACCAGTTGGTGTGTTTAGTTCTACAAAGGAAGCCGCCGCCGATTATTATAAAAGTCATACGTCACATTTTTGACAGGTTGTTCCACTTTACCTTATTTTTAAAAGTATGGAAAACCTTTTCTCAAACTAATAGAACAAAGCTCCAAAAACCTTTAAGTTAGAAAATTATTTTCTACGGTCTTGATTGTTTTCTCCTCATTTTCGTGAAATAACAGAGAAATGCTGTGAAGGAAGTGATTAAAAGTGGTTTTCTTAAAGCTCAATTGTTTTTTTCTTTGAATGAAGAAGGTTAAGAAAAGGATGCCAGAAGGAAAAATCCTGCTTTATATCTTAATCCGTACGCTTTCAACTTCTTAGACTACGAATTATAAATCCCATGTATATTTTTAACAACTAATATTAAAAAAATTCTTTAATTCTGTTTTGACTTAGATCAACAAATAAAATTTTTATTTTAGTTTCTTTTTATTAAATAATTATCAAAAAAATTATTAAGTATAAAAAATTATTGATTTTCGCAAGAACTGAACTCGCATTCTTCACCTTCACAAGAAAAATAAACAAATGCTTGCATTTTCCTGATGGAGCTACTGAATGATGAATTCAATTTTCATTACAAGCTGCTAAAACTCTATTTAAAGTATTGAAAACTAATTAAATATAATGAATGAATTAATATTTGAAAAAAAACTGTATGATCATCAAGTGTCATCCACTATAAGTTTAAATAAACGTAACTGCACTCGAGTGAATGGATAAAAAGTATTTTATTAATGATTGAAAACTTGAAGAAGAAATATAAATAAATATATATAGGGAGAGAGTGAACTAATAGTAGGAATTGAAAAATTTGTCTTTCCAATAACGTTCTCCACCCTTGATCAACACATCAGACAAAAATTGTTCGTTTGAGTATCTCTTACTTCAGAGTACAACTAGTGAATACTTCGCAATCGAGGATTGAAGCTTCCGGTATGGTGGTTGGTTTATGCCATCCTTGTGGGTATACAAAAAGGTAGGGGTTGAGTATCTCCCATCGATAATAGGATGTACTTTCTTAGGGAAGTGTTGTACCGTGGCCGGTGATGACTATCAGGACTCAACAATGTTGTCACTACTGCGGTCCTGTTATTCAAGTTTTCCTTGTGCCATTGGGCTGGTCCAAGTAGTGTGATACCCCTTACTCAAATATCTCTTAACATATTGCAATTCTATTCTATTCTATGAATCCATTCTGCATTTAAAAGACAAACCTCATGGAACTTCAACGAGGCGAATAAACTTGAAACAATAAAACACATAATCAACTGTTGACTTTGTTTGTTTAGTAGAAAACTAGATATAATTCTTATTAGATTAAGAATTGATGACATCCGACTCTCACATAAACATTCATTGTTTAGGGAATCGACATCCTTATGTAGAATATGTTAATGTCCTCTGACGGTTCTTCACATTACAATGAAATGTTCACAATTTGATAATTAACGCATTCGCTGCTTTCATTCTCCTTTCATCAAATTAATAGGCATTCTTCATAAAATTCCCAATTCCCATCTTTTTTTAATAATCTGATTCTTAAATAATTTTTAGATTGTATTTTACCACGCGACTACTTTTAGCAGTTTTTACAAGTCTTGGAAAATGATGCAATTTAGAAATAAAATTTACTTTCACCATTCGATTGACGCAATTTAATCCTAAATGGTTCTTGGGGGCCAATTAACTCCATCAATTCTATTCTATTAACATATTTTCTGCTATTGTCTGTAAATCAAAATATCTGAAGGTTTTTACTTTTCCGTATGCTAAGCATACAAAATATTAAATCCTCAAAATTTCAAAGGTGATGTTAACGAATTTCCACATTTCCGAAACACATATATTTGGAAATATGTCTGTCTTAGAGCTCTATAAATCAAAATACTTTGAGCTAGATGAATAAAATATAGTCTCTTCACCAAATTTTTAGATTTTCGTTTATTTTTAAACGTTGTTGTTGTTGTGACTTATGGCACTTTACAATCGCTGACAGATACTGTCGATAATTTAAACCGAAATGGGGCGTCTCCTGATCTTTCAGTAGCGCTAACTAGGGTCAAGAGTACGACTTTGCCACTTCATGCATCACATTTGCCTGCACAGCCCCTTTTTACAGGGGAATGCATTCACACTCCTCACAAATCCAACATAGAACAACCATGCCCGAACCGGGACTCGAACGAGGGACGCACAGATCACGGGGAAGACACGTAGCCCCTATACCAGGACGCCGGCTTATTTTTAAACGAAATCTATGAAATGGAAGTCTAGCTGAGCGAATATATTTTATAATTTCCGAGCGAAGAGAGATAAATGGATAAAGTTGGGACACAAATTTACTATCGTAAGTCAGTATCGAATTGTAATAAAATTTGTCAAGGGTTTGATTGAAAAAAGGGGTCATAAGCATGTAAACGCGATAATTCAAAAAAGGTGGTAATATAAGAGATTTAGTATGTGATTTTTTAAATTATAATTAAGGCCTTATCACACGGCGAAATATCGTAGGTACTTTCCGTCAGCAAACTACAACAAAAGCGACGTCACTTGTGTGACATCATTTCAAAGTTTCGCATGATTGGTTGAATTTCTTTTGCAGACAAGATTTCTTCGGCATTTTCAAACTGATTAGAAAAAGTTGTCGATGACGAAAAACTTGCTTGACCGGTTCTTGAGGGTAGAAACGGAAAAGTGCTGACGAAATTTCACCGTGTGATAAGGCCTTTACAGTTCAGTGAAGAATTTTAACTTTAATTGGTCAGATGAAAAATATACACTCAAAATGTATATTCAACTATCTGCTTTTTATTAATTGCGTCTTCATGATTAATCACCTAAAAATCAGCAAAGATCGTATGCTAACAAACTTATTAGTAATTATTATTCGTCAGTGTAATATATAAGGTAGGCGGTGTGTAATTTGTAAGAGTATTTATCAGAAAGTATGAAAGAAAGTTTCAATGAGACCACTCTCGTTGGTTTATTCTCTGTGTTGTAATAAAAGATTAAAATCTTACAAGATCCAATTTTAATGAAAATAAAAAATACTCTCCCTTCCTTTTCATCAAAGTTAAGAACGTATATACTATTTTACGCATGGCTATTATTCTATAGACTCGAATTTTAAATCCCTAACTGTCCGATCACGTAAGCAAACTCTACCGTGATCCCTTTATACAGTCACAAAACTGCGAAAAGTAAAATGTTTAATGCAAAATTTTTAAAAAGCGAAAGTTGTTACCAACTTTTAACTGTTAAAAGGTTACAAATTAAAAAAAAATCATAAAAAAGTTGTTTGTTTCAATGAAACATTTATTCTTCTAATTTGAATAACTGTTTTATTTTCAATAACTACGAAGTTATCAAAATTTCAGATCCACACTATTTCCTTTTCCTTTAAGTTGAACTAATTTAAACTTTTTGGAGATTTCTACCATATTTGCAATATATTTCTGGATCGTTTTTTGAATTATGTGGAATTATAATCGAATAAATTATGCAGAGATTTATCAGTGGTCGTATCTTAAATGCTATTAGATACTTTTCCGTAATTCGGGTGCAAGATGTCGTCAATATGAGCCAAACACGAGTTAAATCACCAAGCAAAGCGAAGAACAGAACAAATGTCGCCAATGTGAACAAAACACGAACAAAGTCGCCAAGTGCGTGTGCTATGAAAAGGCGCTTAAACGTGAAACTTGACATAATTAAGCATTTTTGCTGACTTTTTGGCAATTTTTCTCTTTTTCCGACTAACGATTATTTGGCGACATTTTGGCGATTTTTTCGTTGCACCTGTATAACGGAAAAGTACCTGCTATTACAATAGATATCTTAAAGGGAATTTGTCTAAAATACCGATACAATTTCAAAATATATTTTCAACGAACTAGAGTACTACTTAACCTGGTGATTCTTAATATGTTCTCATATCTCTAAATCCCGGTTTCTTAAATTTTTATAAATTCACGACTTCGTTTCAAGAGATGAAAACCTTTCGTGGTTCCATTTTCATTCAAAAAAGATTAAGCATGATTTTAAAAAATTAGGAAGCCAATAAAACGTATCTGGCTTGATAAGTTTATTAGCGAGTATTTGCACAAAGTTTTGGGAGACCTCTTTCACTGGCTTCCTATTGCGGAAGGATTTGAATTTCAGATTTCAGTTATATGATCTGAAGTTAACGTTTTGCCAGGTAAAAGTAAGAGATTTAGTTAAGCTGAAACATGAGAGGAAAACATCTCCTACGGATTCAGAAGGAATTCAGCAACGCTTTTTTAACAATTACTGACAAAATTTTATTAACACATTTACAGTAGTATTATTAGAACAATATTCAGTAGTTATTTCGGTATCTTTTTTTTAGTCACTTCAACTCTTTTGGTTGAAAAATTTCTAAATTTGGTTGAAATTTTCCTTTCTAACTTATTGTAAATAATCTTAATATATATAAAAAATTGATAATTATTAATATTAAACAAAAAATTCCTTTAAAAGAACATTATTTGATACATTTATAAACAATATTTTAGATAAAATTAATTTTTAAAATTTATTTATTTATTACTGAGTGATATCGATAAATGCTTTTGTTGTTAACTGATCCCATTTAGGAAACGAGATTTACAGTTTCAAAAATTTTGTTTTAAATTAGGACTTTAAAAGAAAAAATTAATTCAAATTTAAAATTCAAAGGAGGGTTTTGCTTTATAGCAAGAAGATAAAATACAAAACCTCTAAAAGTTTTGTTTAGAATACATTATTTTTGTATTTATACTCATAAAAGAATTTATATTTAATGCAATAGAAAAAATTCTTTTTCTTCCGTGAATAAATTAAATAAAAAAACTAAAAGTTTTGAAGTTATGAGTTTACCTTGTATTTAGATTAATAGAAGTTTTGTATTTATATTTTTTTTAATTCAATACTTTTTTTCTCATTGATATGAAAATATAAAACCTCTAGAAACTTCTGTTCTAATGGTTTATTTGTTTTTATATTAGTAGATGATTTGAGTTTAAAGTTTGATAAAAGAACAATCATTTTCTTTTCTTAATGTAATTTTTTAAAAAAATTATGAAAGCTTTGCTTTAAAGTCTTTCTATTTTTACAAATAGAGATTTTGTACTAATATTAGATAAAATTCAATTCTCTCTCCTATGGATGAAAAAATACAAAAACCTCTAAAAATTCCTACTTAAGAGGGGTTATTGTATTTATACTGAAAAAGGCTTAGTACTGAGAGAAAAACATTAAAATATTATTTTTCTCGATATCACCATATCGTATTTTATAACAAAACGCGGAAGTAGTCTCTCCAAAATTTTCTAGCATATAAAGTTACAAACTTGCTACACCAGAGATTGCTTTGCATGATATTGGCGTATAATAATTACGAAATATCAACCTATCAAACAACACCAAGTTAATCCAGCATTTTTACGGAATCTGCCGAGTGATTCTTGGCGAGGTTTTTGGTGATTATTCCCTGGCATGCAGTTAATTATATCCGGAAATCAAATTTTTGTTTTAGACACGTTTTTGCTATTTAACCAAAAATTTGGCACAAAACTATAATTGTAGCCACTAAATCTCATTCTAGAATTAACATATATTTAAGTCATTGTGTCTTTGCGTTTTCATATTAACGTATTTCTGAAAATACAGACTGACAGATGGTCAAATCATATTTTGTTTTGTCTCAATCTTTGACTGATGTCCACACTATAGATGTCTGTGTTCCGACTTTTATCTATATATATATCTTCGTTTTGTAATTATCATGTTAACTGATATTTGAAGAGCTGGACAGGCAGACTTCCTCTCGACAGAGTTTACCCGAAATTTGATGGAAATCAGTAAATTTATTATAAAGACCGTATGCTAAATTCCAACCGGGGAGCTCAAAGTATTTGTGAGTTTTCTTTGTCACAGACACACGGACAGTTTCTAAAAATGTGTTTTTCAAAGTCAGGGAGATCTAAAACATGGAGATTTGTCACAATCTCGCATGATTTGCATATCTTTGAAGTTTACTTCATTTCCTCTAAGGCAAATATATACGAAAAAATAAAGTGCGAATAGATTTTGTAAAACTTATGTGGTAATCAGTACATTCAACGCCTTTGTGAAAATCATATTCTATTTCACTGATATATTAAAATTATTCAGCCAAAAAAGAAAGTTAAACGTTTTTTCATGTTGTTATGAAAAGGAGGACTGCAGTTTTAAATGAAGATGTATCTAATTAAAACTATAAGTTACTCTTACCATTGAGTATTATCTTTAAAATACAACATTCAGATATTTCTATTCTTCATTATTTTAACATTCTGTGTAGAAAAGAGACTGAAGAAATCTATTTTAATGAATTATGAGATACCTTAACCACCAGATCTGGTTCAGAGAGTCTTGATAAACTTTTGACAGCTCCTGATGATAAAATCTTCGATCGGCGTTCAGAAAATACGGTAGCAGTTTAAATTATAGATTACAGTGAACAATGGGAATAAAAGATCTCAATCGTATCTCTCATAACCCTCTTCTTCTTTTTCTTTATTAAATTTTTGCTCCGAAATACTGCTGACATAACTGATGAAAAGGCTGAAGTCTTATTTCACCGAAACATCTTCCAGATTTCAAACGAGTCTGCGGTTTCGGGAGGTTAATTCGAGGTTAAGGAAATCAAGATATCAAAAATCATTTATTCTGGAAAATTCACTCTGCAGAAGTGGCAATGGAAAATAACATTCATTTTTAAGAAATGAGTGTATCGACAGGCTCCGTTCAAACAAAAATTTCTGCAATTTGAATTGAAAAGGGCCCGTTTATCTATTCAGAAAAATTATTTTCTAATTTTGCTTAGGTGTAAATGCAAGGATTTTTTGTTACCTAAGAAGTTTTAATGAAAGCTGAATTTGGTAAAATCCTATTTTAGCCCACCTCTGGCGACTTTTTCAAAATCTCGCCAAATCGAAAGTATTTGAATTAAAAGGTTAAGAAAAAAGAATTCTTACCTTTCGCCAAAAAATTCTTATTATTCGCCAAAGGTGGGCTAAAATAAGATCGACCCAGTGAATTTCATTATTTGCGTTTCAAAATTATTTTTAGCATGATAATATTAGCTGGCCTATTGTAATTAAACTTTTTCAAACTTGACGCGGACTGAATGGCTCAGCGATATAATGCTATGAATTAAAAGCGACAGCTCGTATCTGACTGCAGGCAAATTGCCTAAAAACTGTTTTTTCATTAATTCACTTTCTGTTATTTCCTGTTTGTTCTAGAATGTTATCATTTCTTCACCTTTCTATATCTCTTGTTATTTCTTATGACACTTGCCATTGTACAAGTCCGCAGTCACGAAGACAACGATATAAGCAGATGGAGAGTGTTTCTGGTTTTTAATAACGCGCCAACTACGGCCAAGAGTACGACTTTGCCACTCACGTATCTCTCATCCGCTTGCACTACCCTTTTTTACAGGAGGGCACATTCTCATATCTCGCAGATAGAACAACCATGTCCGAACCGGGACTCAAACCCAGGATGCTCAGATCACGGGGAAGACGCGCGACCTCTATGCCAGGATGCCCAACTTTCTAAATCTGGAAGATTCGTGTTATTTCGGCTTATATATAAAGACAGTTGTTTACTTCCATGAATAAAATCTCCAGTTGAGATTAACGAATTTTATCTTTGAGTTATATTACACACGGTTTATCTAAGCGACAACATGATCTTTCTTTATGAGATGCCCGTGTGCCATATTGATTTTACTATAAACCATATTGTAATCAAATGCTCAGCCTCTGACATCAATTGTTTGCAGCTTTTCAAATTATCTTCTCGAATGATGCAACCTCCTTCCATATCTTTACAGGCGAAAAACACCATTCAAATATTTTTACTTCCTTAAAATTGATTCGTTTTTTTTTTTTTTTTTTTTTTTTTTTGCTTTTTGCTTTTTTTTAAAAAAAAAATTTGTTATGTTGTTGTTCTTGAATTTAAAAATTACGTTCTATTTTTTTTATTGTATTTCTTCTTACTTTCATTTTAAAGCAATTAGGATAATTTACCAATTTTTATATACAATTTTATTTACTTTTATAAATGTTTCAGAGCTTACATTATTGGCACTGATGCCGCAACTAGTGAAGAATGATTTTTATACCATGAAACATCGAAACTAAACTAAACTTTTACGATAAAATTTCAATAGGACAGACCTTGGATCCAGAACTAAAAGAATTTGGTCTGTATTTATTTGTTATTTTAGATTTTCACAGCGAATCTTTAAATTTTTTTAATTGAGTTCTTAGTAGAAAGTTAATGAAAATTTTAAAGTTTTTTTTCTTTCTTAACAATTTTGGAATATTATTGTATAAAGGCCATTTTACAACACTTAAAAAAATTTTTAAAAATTAGATTATCAATGAAATCACTTTTATTACCGTGCAATTTTTCCGCTAATTTTTGTAATAATTTTGTATTTTTATAATTTTTGGGGCTGCAAGTATATACCAAGGAAAGTTTTTTTTTTAAATAATTTTATGCAATTCTTAATTGAAAATCAAATTTTTAATTGTTTATTTCTTCAGACTTTGGGGAAAGTTGAAGTAGGAAGGCTTTTTAAAAGAACTTAAAAATTAAATTCTCAATGATACCAGTTTTATTCCTTGAAATTTTTAATTAATTTATTTTTTAAAAATATTCAAGCAAATATTATAACAATACTTTTTATTGTTTTGATAACTTCGTTTTCCTCTCTGTTTTTGCAAAGGAATTGAATACATTTTTGAATGTATGTTGTCATTGTCATAATTAAAAATAAATATTTTAAAATAATTTTAAGTTAGACGAATAAAAATTATAAGGCTACTTTGTCTTACATAAGATATTTAAATTATCTTCATTCCCTTTTCTATCGACCAAAACTCTACTCACATTTTGTTATCGCTGTTTTAATTAAGAATAATTTTAAGATAGATAATTACAACGTTAAAAAATATATATAATAATATAAAGTAATATAAAAAAATTATAACGTTGTTAGGTCTTATATTAAATATTTAAATTATAGCTTCATTCTCTTTTCAAGGGACCAAAATTTAAATCGCATGTTATTATCGTTGTCATAATTAAGAATATATTTTTTAAAATAATTTTCAGATAGACGAATAAAAGTTATAACGCTGCTATGTCTTATATTAGATATTTAAATTACCTTCATTTTTTTCCATGGACCAAAATTCTACTCACATTTTTAAATTGTCCCTTAATGTATCGACTGCTTTACGTAAAGCAAAATAGCTTTATTGAAATGAAAATAACCAAAGCCAAATGCTGTCATGTTTCTAGATATATAAGGTGAAACAAGTTTTTCGCATTATTGTAAACTTCCAACAAAAGTGAAGTTTGTTATTAAATGAGTAGACAGGAAAATATTATCCTCGTCCCTTTTCAATTCATTAGAAGATGCGACATGTCGACGAAGAAACAGGAAAGTACCCTCATTCAAACCTTTTCAATATACTGGAAAATAACATATGCTGAAATTTTTCACTGTTGGTACTGTATGAATAATTAGGAACGTCTCCTCCCTTTTTTAAACTCCTGAAAAGTAAGATATTTTGTGCTTTCGAAACTTTCTTCTGAATGGTTGATAAAGTATAGAAAATATCTCCTTCAATTTAAATCACAAGAAAATAAGACTTATTCCCTTTTTCGACCTTCTATATTACTGTTGATGTAACTAAAAAGCGCCCCTTTTCCCTCGAATCATTGAAAAATACTATGTTATCCTTTTTCAATCGCCTGTCGATTAAGGAAGAAATAAAAAAGTGCCCCGTCCCTCCAAATGTTAGCTCTCTCGAGACCTAAATACTTAATGAAGACACCTTAAAGTGACACCTCCCCTTCAATAAATTGAAAAATGCGACATGTTGCTCTCCTGTACGATTAAGAGGCAAAAAAAAGATATTTCGTTTTTTCGGATATTTAAAAATACAACTGGTTACCCTTTTCGACCTCCTGTACAGCTGAGGAAGTGAAGGCCCCAATCCCTTCAAATCAACATGTTGCCCTTCTCGAGTCCGTGAATGGTTGATGAAGAAATATCATAACCTTCACTTCAAATCATTGAAATATACATCATATTGTCTCGATATATGCTTGATCAAGTATAGCAGAGCAAAAAAAATTCCTAGTTGCTTAACCATTGAAAAATACGAGGAGCTTATCTATTCGACTTCCTATACATTGAGGACAATGCAAGAGAGTATCTCCGGCTCTTCAAATAAATATATTTCATGTTGTCTATTTCGATCTTCTAAACAGTTATCGATGAGAAAGGAAAATGATGTTACTAATCTTTAAAATAAATGAAAAATGAGACCTACCATCCTGTTTCATCTTCTTTTATGAAGAAGTGATACTCATGATCTAATATCATTTACTTTCTCATTAAAAAATCTCTAACTTTCATTGACAAATAAGGCAATAAAGTAAAACTTTCACCCAAAAGTTTGGTGAGTCCATTTATTAATCAAGTGAAAAGATTATGTTTATAATCGTTCGCCGGTACCATAGTCACGCCAAATACGTGATAGAATTAGAATCTTACTCATTCAGCTGTACAACAATTGTACCAAATACATAAAAAGATTAGAATTAAAATCATTCAATCATACAACAGTGACATTAAATACATGAAATGAATAGAATTGCAGTTATTGAGCGGTACAATAGTCATACGAACTACACGAAAGGATTAGCAATGTAGTTGTTCAGTGATACAACAATCATACCAACTGCTTAAAAGGATTAGAAGGGTAGTTGTTCAGTGGTGCAGCTGTCATCAACCACTTGATAGAATTGTAGTAGATCAGAGGTGCAACATTCACACCAATTACATAAAAGGATTAAAATTGCAGTCGTTCAACAGTCAGTACAGAAGTCACTCTAACTACATGAAAGAATTAGAATTATAATCACTCAATGATACAATAGTCATTCCAGTTACATAAAAGAGTTAGAATTGTGTTGTTCAGCGGTATAATAGTCGAATCAACCAATATATGGGGGAGGGAATCCACCGGCTCATTATACAGATGTTCATTTTTTAATGAAGTGGATTCTGGATTATGATATACTATTAAGAATATATATTAGGTTGTTCGGAAAGTAATTTCGTTTTTTCCTGACAAAGGATTTAATTGCATTTTTCGCACCCAATTTCATACTTAAACCGCAAAATCATTTTATGTTTTAAGAGCTGATATAGCAAGGCTTGAGTGTGAAAAAGTGCAGCTGATTCTTCGCAGTAGTTTTTGGATGGTGCCCTTTTAAATATGGAGAGCAATAAACAGCATTTTCGTCATTTTTTTCTTTTTTGCTATAAAAGGTAAAAATGCTGTTCAAGCCAGAAATAAATTAGCCAATATGTGTGGAGAAGATGTGTTAACAGTACATCAGTACCAGAACTGATTTGCAAAATTTTTCCTTCAAATGAGGAGGCCAAAAACCACCTCAATCAGTTTTTTTTACAGCAAAGGCCAAAACGTTTATGAGCGTGTAATCATGTTACTACCAAAAGGTATTAGACCAGAATGGCAATTTTATAATTTAATAAATAATTTATTCATTAAACGAAAATTTCTTTTCATTTTGACACAAAAATACGAAATGACTTTCCGAACAACCCAATATAATATAAATCGAGATTTTAATAAATAACTCTCCATTAATTTAAATCTTATTGTTATTCTAGAAAAGAAACATGTTCCAAAATACCCGCGAAACTCATTTAATGCGATGACAATACGCCACAGACATCCGAATCTCTCCTATCGGTCACCGAATCGAGAGGGAAAGGAAGTCAAGGCCACGAACTGTGAATCCAGACTAATTCTGGTTACATAAGACGAAAAAAAGGTATCACCTGTGTCGTTGCACGAGTCGCGACTAAACGGTTCGGCCATCTTTTCAATTTCCCGCGAAACCGAAACCTCATGTTTGTGGTCACGGAACTGCGCAGTTTGCGGTGAGTCTCTTCTTTTGTTTCCTCCCCTCTCACCGCAGAAACCGCAGAGCGATTGTCAGAAGGCCTGGGCGTTCACTGAAAATACCGAATTACCATAAACACAGACTCGTTAACCACTGTCATTTCCGTTGCACTGTGAGAAAGCGCGCAGATTGAGAAGGATGGGGCTTCTGAAGGAGCGGTTCGGTTTTTCTCGCAAGACGATGGCCTCGTGCGACGAAGGTATGCGAGGAGTTCACAGAGTGTTCTCGGGTCTCCCTTTTGAGATCGATGTTTCAGCACACCGTTTTTTAACACTGTAACATGGACCATATCTATGATTCGGACCATTATCTAATAAGATGCTTGCTTATTTAATGCGATGGAGAAGAAATATTACAATTAAATAATATGTATGAATCACAGGTGATTCACGTATTATGCCATGTGTTAAAACAGGTATACGTAAACTAAGTATAGGCTTGTTTATTTCCACCAAATTCTATATTGTCTGGGAACTTGTGCTGGTAGGCGATTGTGAGTAACATAGCAATCAAGGTGCTAATTTCATCACCATTGTTGTACGTGTTTCCAGTGATCATTTTTTTAACCTATTCTAGTCTCTTAAGGTATCAGCTGGTTAGCCAGGATTATTGCTTGTATTTGTTTTCAGATAAATCTTTCAGACATTAACTTCATGTCCATGATTTCGATAAGTTATCTGATACTAAAACCATGTTATTTTAATTGTCTTATTTATTTTGTGTGTTGTGTACATGAATTTTTTTGATGTGGACAATCCCATAACATCATAGCTCTGTTAAAGAAAAAAATATCCGGTTCATCAATCTTCTAAATTTCGCAGTATTTAAAAAAAAGGTCTATCTTGTAAACTACATAGATATTAGGCAGAATCCATCACCCTTAACTCTCAACAATGGAAGAAAATTATGTGATCATATACTTGATGAAAAAATAAAAACGGTTTGAATTTCAGGTCAATAATTTCATTTATTGTTGAAAATTTTGCAAACAAATAAATAAAATAAAATTCTTAATAATTAACAAATATGAATCACGACAGTTAAACTGGTTTAATTAGAAAGGCAATTTTTTTAATTTTTAAACGATCTAAAATTCATCTTTGCATGATAATATTTTCAAAAATTATCATGAAAAAAAAATGCCAAAATTTCGTTTATTTTTTAATTAAATAAATTCTAACGAATTTCTTTTAAATCGTTTTCGGATGCACATTTTAACTCTCCTAAATATATATGTGCCCTGTTTGGTAGCTCTAAGCTAAAACATCTGGTTTGTGGAGCGTTAATATCTTAACATCAGTTAGTTACTTTACAGTTTTTTTTCATTTTGAAACAAAGAGGAATCATACAAAAAGAAAATGTTGCAATTGAAAATAAAAAATTCAGCCTTTCAACAAAGTGATTCCCCGATTTGTAATTTCTCGAAGCAGAAAAGCTCTTGTAAATATGTATGTTTGTAAACAAAATAGTGAAAAGAATGGATATTATTGCAATTTCCTAAGTAAATTTTACACAAAAATGTTTTAAAAAATTTAAATGGGGGGATCCGTCAAAATGGACGTTATGAAGGAACCATGAATGAATTGTTGCATATTAAATCTGTGAGTCAAACGTTCTGCCGCAGGTGTTGTGCGGTGTGGAGAGTGGGTTCCCTCTCAGGTGTCTTCCTCGTCATCTGACCACAGTCCAAAATTACCAGGTATGTCCCAAAATAGCCCTAGTGTTGCTTTACAACGAGACGTTTATATAACTAAATTTGAAATACATACAAAAAACTATATTTTTTCCATTCATAATTGTTACATATTTGAAATTTTAGAAGATATTATTTTTTTAGAAATAATCATGTAAATTTAATTGACGCCATTCTTGAGAAATTGCTCTGTAAACGTCACCCATCATCATAGTCTTTTGAAAAACACTTTTGTTCTTATTCTTTACTGTTTCTGTTCTGTACTTTCAAGCATTTCATTTCCTCGTTTTGTGGTTTGTTGCCTTTTCTTGAACAAAATAAAAACAAAACAGTTTTTTAAAAGACTTTGCGGTTTCAAACTCTTTGAATACAGCTGGAAGTTTTCATTTTAAGTAAAGTATTCAGTGATTAAATTTACTCAAATTTGTGGCATACATCAAATGGAATTGAAATAAATATACCGGAATAAATTTCTCCAATTAGTTGGGAAATAAGAAACCAACGACAAGTCAACAGTGAAGAAACAAGTCAACAAGTTCACGTGAAGAAAATGTTATATTCTTTGAGAAATATGCACTCTGATCCAGAAGCTTGCTATTTGAAAGAACTATCCAAAATGTTGAATTACTTTCATTCTTTCAAACAGGTTTATACCACCAATTAGTTATCGAATTCCCATATCATTCAGATGCTGCAAAGTTAGTATTGTCCTCACCCTCAAAATTGTGAATACATTGCTTTGAATCTATAATATTGTTTTCCCATGCAGATAGTTTCATAGTAAGAAAGGAATCTATTTAATAGATGCTGAATGGATGCCAAATCATTGAATCCAAATATTGCGACAAATCATTTAGCGAATGAACAGAAAATATAAGAATTTTGGACCAACTTAATTAGGAAACAAGATTCGTAGATTCTTCTAAAAAAGCTTTTCCTTTTTAAAAACTTATATCAAAGTGAGAGGTTAAAACTAGTCCATAAAGGGAATTGTCTTTTCAGAATGTTACAAAAAATCAATAAGAAATAAAGAAATAACAGTCAATATTAACCAATAAGAAATTAATATTTTCAATAAAACGTTAAAGGACGACATGAGGAATTTTAGAAACCAAATCACACAAATCAGGGTTAAAACATCTAAAAGAATGTTCACCGCCATGGGACAAATTGTGGATATTCAAAGAGAATGTGCAAGACAGATATAGAACACTTCTAAGATGTTAGTGGTTGTATGAAATAGGGCCAATTCTCAAACGTGTTAAGTTTGTGTTTAATTTTCTACTTGGTTGTGAGGAAAAGAAGTTTATTCTGGGTCTAATCATTCGAAATTGATTTTGTTTTGGTGTATCCCAATAATTTTGTCACCGAAAAATCATCATAATTGTATGAAGTTTATTTTGTATATGTGCATCCCAGTCATTTAGACAGCAGGAATAGAGCCTAGTTGTATGAATTTCATTTTGCATCTGCGCATCCCAATAATTTTGACATCAGAAAAAGGTCCTGATTATATGAAGTTTATTTTGTATCTGCGCATTCCAATAATTTTGACTTCAGAAAACGGTCCTGTTTATATGAAGTTTATTTTGTATATGAGCATCCCAATCATTTTGCCACCGGAAGTAAAATATGTATGATTTGTTTCTTGTGAATTCATTATATGGATATACATAAAATATTTCCATAAATATTACTCACAAATGCATGGCCATTTTAAATTATTCTGTCTTTCTGACATTGTTGTGGACAGTAAGACTATTGGAAAGAAGCACCTGAGTGAAAATCAATATCACCCTTAATAGAAGATTGTGAGGTAATGGCTCGCGAGCGAGCTTTTCTGACTTGCTGCTCAATATTCGTCTCATCATGGATGAATCTTGATGAAATAATTTTAGAACTTAGAAATTTCTATTGAAGCACGATGACACATAAATGAAGAACAATATAGATCATCACCTTTTCTATCTTTCTTTTAACGAAACTTACAAGGAAAAAATATTACTTATAGGGGTATAAGAAAAGTGAAAACAATGTAAGAAACTATGCAGCCGTATATTCATGCTATCTTGCATTTCAGTATAAATTTATAAGCTTCAATCCTATTCTTTAGAGATTCTCTGCATTTTATCCGTTTGGCAAGTAAATGTTGGCCAACATGTATGAAATATTTGTTAAGAAGCCCTTATTTATCATTGATAACAAATCAAATATGCATTCATCAGCTGTAATTTCCCAAATACTCTCTTTTTCAACTTAATAATCCTTATAAAATGCAATGTGAATGATGAAAGAAATAGGAAACTTGGCGCTATTTAAAAATAAGCTTTGTTTTTCAAAATTTTGCAAAGATTTTTTTTATTTATTAAAAGTTAGAAGAACCTGTAATGTCAACGTAGAAATATTTTACGAGCGCAATTATTAATATGCTACCAAACAAAAACTACTTTTTGGCTACTTAAAATTAAAAAAAAAATTTAGTCATATTAATTATATCATAGTAGTACCAAATATAGATGATTAAGAGATTTTCTTTGGATATTACAGTTTTTACGACGAAAATTGATGTATATACACATAAAATAGATGCAATACTTATCAGTTTCTTAAGACTGGATATTATGAATGGAAGTGCTTATACTACATTTTTGCATGATTTTCTGTTTTGATATCATAATAATTTTGGCGTGATTCTAAAAAACATATAGAATAAAGTGTAAAATCATAATAATTAAAACCAAACTTGCCTCATCCTTAGCTCTTCCTTTCTTTCCTAAAACTTTTATAAATAGATTCGATTCTCTACGCATGACATGTTGTCACTAGATATTGGTACTCTTTGTGGAAATGTATAAAATGATAAGAAAAATCAAAGAATTTATGTTATGTATTGTGCAAATACTTTTAGCAAAAAGGCAGATACTTTTTATTATTACTTACTGAATGACGAAATTAGTGTCTAGATTTTTCTTAGAAGTAATGAAGGAATATCAGATTCGTTCGAATCAAAATTGGAATTATTAGTATTACGTTATTGGACATTCATTTAGGTATCTTTACATACATTACAATCCCATCTGTTCTGTATCTTTCTTTAGGTATGTATTTTATTCTGCGTACAAATGTATAAGCCGAGAAAATAAATCAACGAGCTGATGTTGTATTTTGTGCACATTATACTTCAAAAGCATAGATACTTTTTATTATTAACTACTGAATGGTGAAATTGATGCCTAGATTTTTCTTTGGAGTAACGAAAGAATATCAGACTCATTCAAATTAAAATTGGAATTACTCAGCATTACATTATTAGCCTTTCATTTAGCGTATCTTTACATACATTACACTCCCCTTCGTTCTAAATTTTTCCTTTTCACTAAATTTTCCTGTTCGTCAACACGCACACACACTTATTTCTTTATCAGCACACTTCCATCCGCACAACACACTGGAGTATTCCACATCGAAGTGGAAAAGAGGTTTTTTTTTTATAAAAAAATCACATTCCATCCAAAAAAATAAAAGAAAACTTGCAGCGATGAGGATGTTCAAAGGGGATACGCTTTAAATAAAATTCAAAGGAAAGATAGAGAGAGAGAGAGAGAGAAAAGAAAAAGAAACGAAAAAGTTGATGAAGACTTCTTGTGAACCAAGCGAAAAAAAAAGGGATAAAGCAAAGGAAAAAAAATCCCTCTCCAGATAAAAAAAAATATTGAATAAAACAAGAAATCTTACCGAATGGTTGAAACAGAGAGAGACAAAGGGTATAAAAGGAGTGTAGAAAAAGAATCAGGGAGGAGGAGGGATCGAATCGAGGGGTGGGGAAGGTGACCAAAAGCGGTTTCTCTGGCTGTGACGGAATGTTGGCACCACTGATCCATGATCGCGATCTGTCACATTAGTTTGGTTAGCGATTTTTACCAACTTTTAGAAAACGGTGGAACGAAAAGTATAGGGGGCAGGGGAGAGGGGTACAAGAGGAAAAAAGGGAATGGAAAAACGGGGGGTGAAAAAAGGAAATTCTGACGCATTAGGGTAGGACCTTTTGATGTGTGACCATGCATGCAAAAGCAGGATCTGTGGCTGGAAAATACGCTTCATTGCCCAGTATTCGCCCTCTCATCTCTCTTGCACCACTCATTCCTCTTAATTTTTTTTATTTATTTATTTTTATCTATCGTCTTCCTTTTTTTTATTTGTCCCCTCTTTTTTGCACCCCCCCATCTCCCTTTCTTCAAATCCTTTTCCATATTATCTTTCTGTCTTCAGGAGACTGGTCATGGATGCATTCGCAGCTAACCGCTTTCCTTTTTCTCTATTCTATCGATGGAGGGTTCTTTCTTTTTCTTCCATTCTACGCCCCCCTCGTGCTTTTGTGACTCAAAATCTCGTCTTGGTAGCCCTGCTCACCCCCTATTCAAGGTCTGAAAAACCTTAGGTTTTTAACGCTTTTAACTCTTTCGGCGTGAAATCAAAATAAATGATGAGTATCTGGCCACTGCATGTCTTTCCAAAGCCCAACCTTTTCAGGATTCCTTTTTTTTTTATCTCTCTGGTACAAACTTGGTGATTGCAAAGTTTGCCAAACAATTGGAATATGTTTTTCTTTTGACTTCTTTTATCATCATCTGCACTTCAAAAGCTTTCTGTCCTTCTTCATTTTTTTCTTTTTGCTAAGGTATGTTTTATACAACATTTATAGTTTTTGTTCAAGCATTCGAAACTTTTTTTAAAAAAATAATATGAGGATAGCGTAGGTCTACATTCAGCAAGACACCAATGCTTGTTGAATAAATCTCAATGTTTCTGGGATTCTATTGCTTGTGTTTCTTCCTATACATGAGCCAGGGGGGGGGGGAATATACTTTTAAAGGGATTCAAGCCGGCGTCCTGGCATAGGGGTAGCTTGTCTTTCCCGTGACCTGAGCTTCTAGGGTTCGAGTTCCAGTTCAGGCATGTTGTTCTTCTGTGTTCTATCTGTGAGTTGTATGAATGTGCCTCCCTGTAAAAAGTGATTGTGAAAGAGAATGTGAAGCGTGAAGTAATCAAGTCGTACTGAACAAAAAAGAGACGCTTATTTCGCTGACAGCTTTCTGTCAGCTGATTTGTTAATTGCCATAAGTAACAACAGCAAATGGATTCAAGATTTGCATAGTATGGGAAACAAATTGTTTGACTCATAGTATATAGATATAGTTAAACAGCTTTTTTGATTTCATTCGTTACAAGCATTTGGACACTTTCCATTTCTCGAAGTTAAACATTTTAAGATTCTTCCATTTCATTTACCTCTAACCCAAAAGTTTACGATGCAAAGTTTATAAACAGCAGAAATATTTTTAATTTTGCTTCTTTTAATATAGTTGCCCTTTTTAAAACATATCTTAACGGAACATTTATAGGATTTTTTTTATTCATTCATTCACTAAGCAAGAAATATTTAAGAAACACGAATAAAATATATGATTCTTTCCATAAAATATTCAGATAAAAAGAATTTGCAGTAAAGATTGCTGTTCATTATTTCAATGTTTTTATTTATTTGGTCTTAGTTGCCTTTGACAACCAGTTGATACATTGAGAATACAGATTTTGTTTAATTTAATTTAAATATCTTGTGAATAACTTGATATTCATGATTCTTTCAACAAAATAAAAGCTGAACCTAATGAAACAATTACCAGGTCATTATATTTCCATGTCGTTATATGTTTGGGTAATCTATTTGTAATGTAATTTAACTTTTTGATTCTTTTTTGATTTCTTGCAAACAGTTCACATAATCAACAAAATGCTTTTCTTCCTTAGCTTTGAATAATGGTAAAAAGTAGTGCCAATAAATATCGATCAAAAATATAAAAGATAGAATATCATTCAATAGTGAAATACGCTGATTAATATCACTCAAGAATTTAAAAAAAATTTCAAAACTCGCGAAAAAAATTACATGACAGTAAAATTGACGACGGTCTAAATTTAATTCTCAATCTATTTAATGTGATGCTTGTTTTAAACGTTAATCGCATCCTTTTTCTCAAACAAAGGATATCAAATTGAGAGTTAAATGTCTATATAATAATTTAGTGTTTCGTTTTCAGCTCTGAATTAGGCGTTTCAATTAGGCTCTGAAAAGTTTTAAAATTAAAATAATCTGAAAATTTATTTCAAAGTAAATTAAGCTGGTTTATGAATAGTCTTTACTGATATACATTTGTATGGAAATGCTCTGAAAAGTAGACTATAAGTGCTAGATTTACTAGATTCAGCACAGATATATTTAATAAAATAAGAATGTGTACATTAGAAAATTAATTTTATTTTACCTTTCTAGTTATTAAAAAAATTAATCTCTTTTGTAGTTATTGGGTTCACTTGTATTTGATCAATTCTACAGATAAATTCTAAACTAAATTTTAACCAACTAATTCCAACAAGATTTGAGCTATCATCTAAATAAACAAATAATTTTCCTAAAATATATTTTTCGGACACAGGAAAGTCTGAAAAAGATATATCGAATCCAATCTAACAATTAGATAAAAGTATAAACGCATCGATAACCGAAATTCAAACCCCTTAAAAATATAACTAAACTACGATATTGCGTTTTTTTAATGCGAAAAAATTGCAAAAATTAACCAATTAAAACAAAACGTAGCGGAACATCAATTAAACATTTTTGGCTCTTCCAAAGAAGTTATTTGAAAATGTCTGTATGGTAATCTCTATAGCGTACATCACATTAATATTTTGATAGTTTGTAAGTAATTGTTATGTCCGACATTTTTATATTAAAAACTACATTTCCATACTAAATATATAAAATTATTTTAATATTAAATGTATAATTCTGTAAATTTAAAAAATTTATCCAAATGATTTTAATTTTCCGAATTAAAAAAATATCCTAGAACTTTTAAAAATTGGCAAAAGCTTATAGTTTTCCTTAAGTTTAGACTCCGAATTTTTTTTAAAGAAAGGCACAAAATTTAAATATTGCGAAGATCAACTCAGAGGGCAATTAACAAATTATTTATAGTACAGTAATATTTTCTTTAAATAAATGATAAAATATTTTCTTAACAACATGGAATAAGAAGTAATATTCATTATATAAAAATACATTTTTTTTAAATTATAAGAAATTAACTCTTCAATGAATAAATAATATCTATGATATTCAGTAAAAAGGAAAATATCAAAGTTAAAATAACTTTTAGTAATTAAAAGCATAACGTAATTTTTTGAATAGTTGCTATTTCGTGACGATCACATCATAATCGTGAAGTGAACTGTCACTGAGCTTTCACTGAATCTTCATGATGTTTGGAATCAAAGTCTGAAGATTTTCACCCTTTTATTTATCTACAGTTTACAAGGTTTTAGAGGTTTTTGAATTTAAAACCCAATTGTCCAGCTTTGAATAACAAAATTCAAATGATATTTAATATTATGGAAAAACGAAACTATAGATTCGTTTCAACTACATCCAGTAATAAAGCAATCCACTTTTCCTCCAACTGAATCGATACTTTTTCCCCCTCGCTTTTTTTTTCATTTTAAATTCTTTTTCGGTCTGGTTCTTCATTCGGGAACCTTTCCCTCCCCCCTTTTCTGCACTTTTAACTGAAAGTGTAAATGCAAAAAGCCTGTATTAGTAGTTCTTTAGCTTTCATCTACAAACAATGGTTCACATTTTCGCATACTTCTTTTCCATAAAAAAAGAAAGAAGTATCTTAAAAAATTATCACAAATGCGTGAAAATGATAAAAGGAATACAAGTGAAAAAAAATGAGACGAGGATCATTTGTGCATTGATTTCTTTCGTTTTTACAGGGTCAATAGAAATGATTTTTTTATTGGTCGGGGATGATCTTTTTACATGCATATTTTAGTGCTGAAATTTTGAATTGCTTTTTGGAAAAAAATTGAAGTTATTTTTCCCATTGGTAGTCAAAAATTTAAATAAGAATAATAAAATCTTTCTAACTATAGTAATTATTCATAATATATAATTAAAGTAGGAATGATGAGAAATTTTTTATTATAATCATTATTTCATTGATAATGTAAAATTAAAATGAGAATTATGTCAGATTTTTAATTCTAATTCAAAAAATTAGAATTAAATAATTTCTCATTCTCAATTCTCATAATTCTAAAATTATGTCTGATTTTAATTGAATACGCACACTTCCTCCAATTTGGTTATTGAATTCTTTTGATGCTTGATCCATATTACTGTTAAATATGTATATTGAAAAGCAAAATAATTTTTTTTGAATAATTCAAATAATATGAGCATTTAAAACTAATTAAATATAATTTATTTAGCATAATTTACTCAGTTTGATATGTCTTGATTTATTTTGTAATAATTTTTTTTCTTTCAATAATTTTTTTTTTCGAATTCACTATATTTAAAGGTATACAGTTATTTGAATTTATACTCTTATCCGTCGATAAATGATTAATCATTATTTTTTCAATTAAGATTATTTTTTTATCATAATTACCTTTTTATTACTTATTGAAAGTATAAATGGTTTATCAATAATTATATCAAAAAATGGTTTCCTAATTAACAATTCACTTAATCAGGAAGATTGCCTTATTATTAATCAATAATGTATTAAATTATAAATATTTTTATCCTAATTATTTTTTTCTTCTTCACATGATTAAAAACTATGTTCTTTA
Source organism: Argiope trifasciata (assembly GCA_026543055.1). Taxonomy (NCBI): domain Eukaryota; kingdom Metazoa; phylum Arthropoda; class Arachnida; order Araneae; family Araneidae; genus Argiope; species Argiope trifasciata. Next base: position 128,564 of record JAPMOQ010036485.1, on the reverse strand, counting down.
ACGCATTACTATTCGCTGTTGTAATGCTAATTTTTAGCATTCATCATGATCAATTGTCCTTCTTTCTGCGCGCTAATAATAAAATTTGTCCTCTGGTTCATGTATATTTTTACTATGCGTTTCAAGTAAAAATATTCATACTATCATATTAATGAAAATTCAAAATAATTGAACCAATTACAAATGGCTACAATTTCTTTTTAAACTGCAATTTGAATTTTTTTTAGAAATTTCCAGAAGAAATTTTAAATATTCCTTCGTATTTAATATTTGATTTAGTCCAGCAAGATTCTGAGGTTTGAAAAATCTCTTTTTTAAAAAAGTAAATCTAATCAAAAAAAATTGATCATCTACAAAATTTTCATAAATTAAAAGAAAAGAAAAAAAGAGAGGGAGATTTTAATAAAATTTTCATGAGCTATTATCGAATAAAATAGGTATATATTAGTATTTAAAATTCATATATGAGCAAAGGGTAGTAAAAAATATATTTTCTTGATAGATATAAAGAATTGTTATTATAGATTTTCGTATATAAAATATTTTATGCTTCATTATAAAAATTAATTTTAAAGATAATTATTTTTTGAAAATTAGTTTTATACGTCGTTTCTTAAAATTGAATTAATTTTTTTAGCAAAATAGAAATAAATGATTATAGTTCTTTATAACAGTTGCTGAAAAAGGTAATTTATCGAAGATTAAAGAAAAACCATTTTCATGTAAAGAAATACTTAAACCTTATTCATTCTCCATCCACCACGAATCATGAACCATCTCAGGGTGAATTATTTATTGAGTTTGATATCAGACATTTAAAAATTGCATTACAGTAATCGAAAATTTCTTGCTTCAATTGCTGCAACTCATTCAAAAAAAATTAATATCTTATGAGAAAACCTCTTTTCCTCATTAGAATAAAATAATTTAAATAGAAAATATACGATAATTTAAATTCTTTTTAATCCTGTTATCAACTTATCCAGTGGTTGTACAAAATTGCTGTATTTCTTAACATGATAGTAAGTTAAAAACAGCAAACATGCAGTATGAGTCTGAAAAGTTTTTTTTTTCATTAATTTTTTAAGAAATTTGATAATAAGACTATAAAAATGCTAAATTAAACATGGTAATTAAATGCAAACACGGTAATCTATATTTTTGATAAATAAGAAAGAATGACCACGGAAGAAGAATTTAAATCCAGAATCTAAGAATGTGATTGAATAATGTTCAAGCAAAATGTGGCTTCTTACAATTCTTGCACAAAAAAATTGAATTGATGAAACAATTTGCTAAAACTTTAAATAAAATATTAATTGTTTTTTATATTTAATTGATATTTTCAACATTTATCCGATCGTAAAATAAAGAAGGTATATCTGTCAGATTTCATATAAAATGATTTAAAAAAATCAGGAAAATAAATTAAACTGAGTTTAATATTGAAAAAGAAAGGCAAAAATCAATTTCAAAGATGCCATTAAGAAATTTTTAAGAAATTATGAAAATCTTAATCATACATTGATGGAAGAAAATATGATATAAAACATTAAAGAACTAGTTTATTACAAAAAACATAAAATTGCACTTTTTATGCTTCTGCCTTGAGACTCTTGAACCCCTCCTCCCTCACAATGAGAAACAGGTGAAGAATTTTCGCCAAGACAGATTATTGTTGGGAATGAAAAAGATACATTGTACCAGTTTCCGAATCTAAAGAACACAAGAGTTTCACTAAAGGAAAAAATAAAATAAATTTCGGCTCTCGTAAAACCTCCCTGTGGGACTTGAGAGATATTGCATAGTTTCGTTTGAAAGTAAGCCTTAATTATCTGCTCAAGTTCGAATAGATCAATACATTTTTAGATAATTCCACCAAAGAACTCAATTTGCTTAGTACGCTATTCCTATTCAGTTATTCCTCAGCTATTCCTATTCAGTTATTTCTCAGTTATTCATATTCCTATTAGGTTTTCCCGTAAGATTTCTGGAATAGGAAATTTTAAATGCTATTCCTCGACTACGTTAAATTACTCTGTAATTCAATAAGAAGTTATAAAGGTATTTCTTCATAATCTTATATCTTCTGGACTCAAACAAAAGTGTAGCATAAAAGTTCTTTTTTTTTTTAATGTTATGAAAAATATGATAGCAAGATATTAAAATTGCTGTGTTGAGTGTGGAAATTCTGTTCAAAAATTATAAAACAATATTTTTGATTAATCTTGTATTGCTATGATCCTAAAGATTATATAATTACATTCATTTTAAATCAAATTTCCAGCTTTCTTAATGCTACTAATACACATGAATCTTAAAGATCACTATAGCAAGACTTCTCCCATTAAACTCATGGGAGGATATTAAGTGGCTTTTGACTCTGCTCCACCAATCACCCGTCTTTAATCACGAGAAATTGCCCCCGAATGGCTTTCGAACCAACTCTTTAAACAAATCGCCGTTTGAGGATGTGTGCTGTCTCTAGCGCGCTTTCACTACTATTTGCGTCCGAAATTTCCCCTTTCAAGACTCTCTCTTAGTTGTGTATCTTTTGTTTGGAACTTTCGCCTGGGGGTTTTCTGGTGAGATAATTTCTCTGCCTTCTCACCTTTTTTTTCTGTCTAATCTTATTAAGGATAGAATAAATCCTTTTTCTTCATTTGCAACTAAGGGGAAATTTGATGATTCGATTAACTAAGATATACTAGGTTGTGTTAAAGAAAATCATCAGAGAGTGGGAAAGGGGGTGGAGAATTAAGTAACCGAAATTCGTGCGCTTTATATAGCAGATTCAGATTAGAGTTAGATTTAAAAAATTTAATGAAAAATTATGTTTGAATTTGAACTAAGGTAAAGATTTTCAATAATTTAAAAATAAATTTGCTGAAATCATATAAAAATACCTTCTTGATATATATATAATGTTTATTAACCTCGAGATTGTAATCAATCTGCACTTTTTAAACAAAAAAATCTGAATCCCCTCTTTTTTTTTTTTTTTTTTTGAAACTATATTTACTTGTTTAGTACTTGTCTTACTTGTCTAGGCATGATAGTAAAATTCAGAAACACCTAGATCATAGGTTCCCAACCTTTTTTGAACTGGTGCCCCCTTTTCTAGTGAATATCTCAATACCACCCTCTTCCCACTCCAGATAAATAACAAAGTACATTAACGCATGGTGGAAACAAGAATTATTTTTTTTAATTACTAATAAATAGAGTATTGTTGGAATTGTTAAATTTCTTCTTTATTTAAAAAAGTTAGTTTACCTGTTATAAGGACAAGCATGATGATACGAAGTAAGCCATAATAAACTAATGCTTTTTAAATAAATAAACTGACAGTTTCAGAGAATAATCAAAACGCGTACTTAATTATATTAAGAAGTATTTTGATAAAAATGTAAAGACATTCCGGCCTATATCAACGCCCCCTAATTTCCTCTTGGTCTTTTATCGCCCCCCTGAAAACCTCAAACGCTCACATGGGGGCGTTATCGCCCACGTTGGGAACCTATGACCTGGATGGTGGAAATGTGATATCTCAGATTTCTTTTTTTCCATTTTAGAAAGCATAGATTCATTACGATCTCGTGGTCACATTTTTATTATTATTTTCTTACCAATGCAATATTCTCACCTCTTAAATGTAGCATACAAGAAAACAAAACGGATTTATATCAAATTTCGGAATAAATTAATTCACATCAAGTCTTTCAGATTATCTAAATACAGGCAAACACTATAATTTAGGATCCAACAAAGATAATGGATGAAAATTTGATGTATCATTTTATCTCTAAAATTTTGAATAGTTATAAGATTTTGGATTAAGCTGGTTGATTATCGAAAGTTTTATTTACTACATGTGTTTGTGAATACGTTAATTCAAAAGCGAAACAAAAATAGATAAATTTTCTCGTGAAAATTCGGTATCAAAATTGCATTTAATTAATTTAATAGATCAATATAAAAAATTCTGAATATCAGCCACTATCTTTCCTATAGTCAAAATAATAAAAGAAAGTCGAAGAGAAAAATTCCTGAAACTTTTTGTATTACCAACGTTTATTCTCATCAATAATGTTTTCTTTTTAAATTTTAATATATAAAAAGCATTTGCGTATTTGAGTTTCAAAGAATAGTTCATTTTTGTTTTTATTGTAAATTAAAAGCAAAATTAAGAATATCACTATTCGTATTTTCTTTTATTGAATTAGTTAAAAATATTAATGTAGTAGTTAAAATATTTTGAAAATACTGTTAAAATTTAAGAAAAAGTATATGGAAATAAAACTGTTATCATGTAGGTAATTTTTTTTAATTTTTAAATTGTACAAAACAGATTTTTCAAAATAAAATGCTCCGAAACTGCTCGGGAAAAACGTTAAAACTTCGATTAATTTTTAGATAAAAATCTAATTTAAATTATAATAAACTACTTTATGTTGAACACCTTCTGCTCAGGAAGTAATCGTATGTCGTATTTGGTAATTCTAGGTCTAACGGTCTGATCGCTTTGTAAGAATTTTAATCATGAATACCTCATCCCGCAATTTGCAGAGCACAACCTGTACACATTTTAAAGTTTAAAAAAGTCAAGGTCGTAAGAAAAATAAATAAATTTATTAATAACAATTAAAAAATGTCAGCAAATAAGATTTTTAAATTAATATAAACATTACATTGCAAAATAAAAATAAAAACTTGAAGAAAGACATTGCATTTTATTTAAGTTTTGAAGTATTGTTTTAATTTGTATGATCTCAATTTTGATCGAGTATTTTCTAATTTCTGCATTCAATGTAAGTAAGTGAATGTTAATTTCGAGATATCAAAAGTGGACGGAAGAAAGGGTTTTATTTTGAACATGTATAAAGAGAAAATTAGAGATTATATATGAAAATCCCCAATTTTCTGCATATTCATGATTTTATATCCTTCAACAGCTGCTTAGTGACTCTTATCATAATGTTTATCTATTTGTTGTAATATTTTTTCTACAAATGCAAAATTGTTTCTTAAAAATGAAATCTGCAAGCATTTCATTTCTATTCTTTCACTTTTATTCGCAACAGCGTCAAGGCACTCCGATTTACCCACAAGCTGCATCATTTGATTCGACTCTTTTACGCCAAACCAGATAAATTTCTCCAGAAATAATTTTTTCCTCTTGACGTCCAACAACAGCATGTCTCAAACAGTAAGCTACAGCGATTTTACCGTGAAAATTCGAAACCCAGCCAGCCACTGCAGGGCCAGAAAAGTGAACGTATTCATGGGCAGGGAACTTCGTAAGGTCTCTAAACAGATGACTTAAGGTTCGAGGGGATTACGAATACGTTGTTTACTCTCTGAGAAGCTTATCTTTTCTTTTCCGTTACGAGCCTTTGAAAGAAAAACGTTCGCGCACTGTCCCCGTGTTTTGGCAAAAGTCGGGAGCGTTAGGTTATTATGGAAGGGTTTTTTTCTCTTCTTTTTCTGCGTTCTTTTAGGTTGTTGGCTGTCTTATTATCAGAGGGTTGAGCCGCAAACGGGACAGTAATTTTCCCATTCATAGGAAAAGAAGTAGGTTTATTTGTTAAAAACTCTTGAGGTGAATTTTTTTTTTTCTGCTCTGAAAATGAATTACTTCAAAGGATTTTTTTTTTTTTCCAAATAAAGAAAAATTGAATACCTGGTAATTTTCGAGCAAATTGATCTATTCTATTGCTTACTAGTAGGAATGTTTTTGTATTCTTGTTTGTTTATTATTCTTTTCTTTTTTTTTTTTTCTTTTCTATAGTCAACATTTCTTCCAATAATATACGCAAGAGAAGCAAGTAAGAATAATAATGGTTATTAACAGGAATTCTTTCAAAATATTATTAAACTTATCACAGAAGTCGGTTTCTCAGTTTAGTTGCAGTTTTATGGTATGCATTTCTGATTAATGACTTTTTATAATGATTGATAAAATATTGTACCATAGGTTTTTTTTAAAAAAAAACACATAAAAATCAAGATTTTATTTTGTATTTGCCGTAATATACTTTCTTTCTCTTATGTAAAATATCCCATTTATATTTTATAAATGTTAAATAATATCATATAGTATCATTTACAAAATATTGGAAAATATTATCTGAATTTTTGTAGAAAATAATCTATAAATATTTTTGAGTTTTATCAATATTACATCAATTTTTGAATTCCTAAATTTACATTCGTCAGTATATTTCCGATATAGTTTAAATATTGACTTTGGAATTTTCATTTGAGTATTATAGTTTTTTATAAAAATCCGTATGAATATCTATCCGTGATTGTTACATGCGTTTAAGATATTTAAATTTTAACTTGCTTAAACGAAAATTTATTAACCCTTTAACTTTGATTATTTTTATTTATATAACTAGCTTTGATATAAATAATAAACAAGTATTAATGTTTTTATCTTTATTATTGTCCTCAGCTAATCAAACACACACCTGTTAGATGATTTTATAGTAAAAATACTGTATTTGCCAAAATGTATCATAGGACAAGATATAATTAAATTGCATAATGTAGTCTGTATATATTATGTGTGTTAGTATTCTTAAAATCGATCGACAGGTGGAAAAAAAGTTTAAAGGCGCAATGACTTTTTTTATTACTGTCTATGTTCAAAGAGTTTTTAAAGCTTCAAAGCATTGAAAACACTACTTATTATATATGTGAATAATCCAGAAGAAACAAGTATTATTCCAATAACTGTAAAAAATATTATTCCATATAACTTCAATATTTTTCAATGAATGTTGGAAAGAATTTATTTAACTATAGTCATTTCGGCAACAAATTCAAAGTGCTCGTGCATCCAAAGAATTTAAAGCAACCAGGAAATTTTTTGGTTTTATAACCTATAGTCAGATCTTTTAATTTCACATTTTATTTAATTTCCTGTGAGAAATTTTTTTTAAAAAGTAGAGTTAGAATCATTTTTTAAAATTATTTTATCGCAGTGTTAATTTTTATCATACAACTAGCCGCCTTTGGCGACAGCTGGTTCACCATGTGTAAAGCGTTCTAAAATTTTCAATTAAATCACATATTCATTAACCTTGAAGTAATTCCGGGCATTGATTGACCTGAAATTAATATTTTCTTTAAGATGATGGACGGAAAGCTCTAAAAGTACACCTTTTCCAAATAATATTCTTTACTTTTATAAATCAGTCAGTTTTAACCATCGGTTATGCTTCCAAAATATTAAAAAAAAATTCGATGATGCTACCAAAATATTAAATATGTTTTTTTAAAGAAAGCGAGAAAGGGGAAAAAAAGTATTAAATTTATGATACAGATATTGCAAACGATTACATAAATATGCCATTAAGTCGGGATTTCAATGCATATCCTGTCTAAATTCAATCAGGTTTACCGTAAACAAAGAAGATTTATTGAATTAATGATATAGATATTGCAAACGATTGTAGAAACCTTTGCTTTGCATTTATTTTTTAAAGAAAATATCACATTTTATATTTCTTTTATTTTATCCAGTCACGTGCTGAAAGTTGCATTGCGATGATAATTTTTTTTATTTGAACTTCCGGAATTATTTTATTTTATCTAGTCATGTGCTAAAAAAAACATGGTTAAAATATTTCTTTAAAAATTCGTTAAAAATAGAAGCTTAAGTTATACATTAAAACACTGATACCATTAGAAGGCTAATTTTTTAATCTTTAAATAGATGTAAAAATCATGTTTATGCGATCATATTTTCGGAAGTTATAGCGAAAAAACGTTGAAATTTCGCTTAAATTCTAATTAATTCAAATTCTAATTAAAAATTCGAAAAAAGGGCTCCGAGGTGCACATTCCGGCCCTCCAAGGTATACATGTACCAAATTTGGTAGCTGTAGGTCCAATGGTCTGGCCTGTAGAGCGCCAACACACACACACACGCACACACACACATTGAGCTTTATTATAAGTATAGATGTATATAATTCAACAACTAGTTTCTAAGATAGCTTTTTAATTCCAAAATTAAACAGTAAAATAAATTATTAAAATTGATAATTTTTATTTCTTTTTTTTTTACAGGAAAGAGTTTCACTTTGGTCATCACTGTGAGCTCCAATCCACCTCAAGTTGCCACATACAACAAAGCGATTAAAATTACAGTGGATGGACCCAGAGAACCTAGAAGTAAGAGCTGTAAGTTTTTATTTTCATTTAAAAAAAGTTTAAGATTTATAAATAAATCTAGAGTTGATCAATCTCTAGTATCGCTTAATCCTTATTTCGAAAGAGCATCCTTTAAAGCATTTAAGAAAAGTAGCTTTTCATCAAAGTTATTTTAATATTTAATCAACTATATTAGAAGGTATTTTAATTTCAATGCCCTCCTATCTGTTAACAATATGCACAAATTTACAAACGACCATTCCATGAACCGTTTTTGTAATATTAATCTCTACATATCTCTATAGGCCTTAATATTATCTGCAAGGTATAGTAATTTTTCATTAAAATATGTTGAGAATTTGTAATATTGCTTCCCTGCACAATAACATTCATGGTAAGGAAAATAGTTTGAAGGATAGCTTGATAAATGCTGAATCAATGCCACTCCAATCACCACTGGATTGGCAACCATTTGGCAGTTTTGACGATAAAATCGAAGATTCTAGAGACAACAAGAGTCTTGACAATAGATCCATCAGGATTCAAGTTTCAGTGATCTTTCTAGAAATTTCTTAGAGTTGTCATGTAATCTTTAAAATCACGTATTCGAATAACGTCTATCTTCAGCAAGTACTGCCCAGTTATTTTGTGCTCTTACGGTTGGTTGGTTGAAATGGGTTGAGAAATGGGATTTTTGGCAACAGAGCTGTTATTCCCTAATTCCAAAACAGTTCATTCAATAGATGTTGAAAAGTTTCAGAGATTGGAGAAGAATCCGGAGATGTTGCTTATTAGAAATAGCCTTTTGAATGAACTTTTTGAGTGCTCTTACAGTTATTTATTACCTATTTACAGCTTTTGTGCTGCAAAATATAGCAAGCGCTATTTTGTGCACGTTACATCTGTGTTTTTTGCCTTTTCCTCGTGTTTTCATGGAAACTAAATTTTTGTTATTTGTTATTGAATTTCTAGATTCTGTTCCCATTACGTCCATTGGACGGATTTTTGATTTTTTCCATTATAATACAGATTAATATTATAAAAAATAACGATATAAAAACGATATAAAACGATATATTTTATAAACGATATAACGATTTAAAACGATATATATTTTAACGATATAAAAAATAACGATAAATCAAACTTTTGATCACTATTAGATACCGTGAAACTATACAAAAAATATTTAAATGTCATCTATTATCCATTACATTATTTTTCCCTGAATATAAATTCAAAAGCTGAAATTAATTAAAATTTTATTCATAAGAACGTTTTTTTGGTATTTTTTATCATTAATTTATAATTTTTATTAAAATAGACATTGTTACGCCTTTGAAGCGATGAAGCATTTGGATGGTTGCATATCTTAAACCATATTGTTAACACTTTATAAAATCATGTTTATAGATTGATATCAATCTATAAACATTAGCAATTTATAAAATTCTAATTTTATAAAGTGTTAACAATATGGTTTAAGATATGCAACAATCCAAATGCTTCATCGCTTCAAAGGCGTAACAATGTCTATTTTAATTAAAAATCGACAATCGTAATCTATATAATTAAAAATCGACACTAATGATTAAAAATAGTGCAAAACACTTTTAGAGCAGATCCGTGACTTGAAATTGCCAAATTTGACAAGTTGTTACTTTTGGAGTTGTAAATACTCATTAAGAAAGACGTTTCTCAAATTTTTATTTATTTTGAAACTAAAAATTTTTCAGTAACATTTTAGTAATTTTTCTCAATTAATTGAAAGCAAAAGTATTGCATACAAATTAATTTTTACTTCATATAAAAATCCAAATTAAATTTTCATTGACATCAATTTTATTTCCATACATTTTTTTTTTCATTAATTTTACTAGATACTTGAATTTTCTTTTCTTTTTTTAATCAATCAATTCGAATATCAATATCTGTAGAATAAAAACGCACAGTTAAGATATTTATTTTCAAATATTGGAGCATTTTACAAACTTCTCTTGCCAGAAAACTCAATTTCAAAATACATAAGTCCTGAATATTGAGTGGCACTGCAAAACTGGGATATCTTTAATAACTAAATCAGAACATAACTGAAAAAATAACTTTCTATATAATTGCTTCTCTACCTTGACAACATGAATCCAACGAAAACAAAACTCATATTTAGTCACATTTTGTTGTATTTTCGTTCTGCTGCCAAAACGCCCTTCTATAATTGAACTCGATGAATATTTGATGTGAATTCCCAAGCGAACAAAATTCTGACTCTTTCCCCTTTTTTGTTTTTTTGTATGTTGGTTGGTATATTCATCTGGTGTGTATCTGACAACCGTTGAGGACAATTTGGCCAATCCGTGACCGATGGACCAACCTCCGCGCATATATATTCAATGAGTTTCATTGCAGTGTTTTGGTGAAGTATCTCATTTCAACACGCGATCAGTTTTGTTTTCCCTGATCCAAAAATTGCAAAAGTAATGTACAGTCCATTTGCATTGAAAGTCAGAAACTAAAAACTATTGAAAGAGGAAAGAAAAGGTCAAAGTGGTTTAAACAGCTATTTAATTTATATTTGAACATTATTCGTCTATATCAGAGGTGTCCAAACTACGGCCCGCGGGCCAAACCCGGCCCGCCAATTGATTTTATCCGGCCCGCGGAGGGTTTTAAAACATAATGATGTTTTCGCCCAAACCTTTTCATTTTCATAAAGGTATATCGAAAAACTACGTGGCCAACAAAACGGAGTTGTTTTACTTGACCAAACACAAATGTCTATCGCGCTGTTAAATTATAAGACTAAATAAAAAAATATATTTCGGTAACTCAAACATAAAAGAAATTTTATACGCATGTGAATTTTGACGATAAGCAGAGTCTTATTGTAAATAAAGCATCAGCAATTTTGAGTAGTTCGCTTAAAGAAGCAAACAAAAAACTAACAAACTTTTTCTCGAATGAAGTATCTCAAATCAAAATATAGAGCAAATTTATCTGATGATCATTTGCAGTCATTGCTTATGATTGGTGTAACAAATTTTGATCCCAACTATAAAGACATTCTTCAACAACAACAAAAAAAAACAGTTTCATCATTCGCATTAGAAGTTGCATGAAAATATTTCAATTTACATAAAATAATTATATAATTATACTTTGTTTGTTTAGTATTTTGTATTTTCAAGTTACAATAAAATAGTATTAATTAATAGTATGTAATGCTACTTTACTCATAATGATATTTTTCAATTTGTATATACATGTGGCCCGTATAACATGGATCTAATTTCGATCCGGCCCGTGCCGCGAAAAGTTTGGACACCTCTGGTCTATATTGATTTTACTTATATTAGCCAAATTATGTTTTAATGAAGGTCAACTGATATTCTTCATAAGCCCTTTATTACTTTCTCGCGTATGTCGTATAAGTAAAATATAGAGATCATCAAAAAATTCAATCTCGAGATTTTGATGAATCGCCACGTTTTACATCCCTCTGAGTTCGAAATCAGATGTCAGATGTCAGTCTGTCTGCGACAAAGATAATTCAAAAGTTTTGAAGCTAGATGGTTGAAATTTGGTATACGGTTTTTACACCGAATATGCAAATTCAATCAAATATTAAGTAAAATCGATTCATAAGAAATTTGTTTGTCCCAGTGCTTGCATATACGTTAACATGATAATTACAATCTGAAGACAGCTGGGTAAATAACATTCGGCGCACAGATTTAACATCTACAGTGTAGACACCTGTCTAATTTTAGCCATATCTAATTACTTGCTGATTGTCTGTTACGCTTAGAAGCATGAAAGCTCGATAATTCAAAAATAGACACTTAAACATATTAAATTTTGTATGGAATTTTGTAACTACTAATGCAGTTTTGTATAAAATTTTGTTGTAATGGCTTGAGAAAAATGTGCCTAAATCTCAAATCCTATTTTCGAATATTATTAACCACATTTCAGGATTTCATCGACAAAAAACATTGCCCAAGGATGACCCTATAAATTCAACAAAAATGCTAAATTCATGCTATATGTTAATATTTCGACCATTGTTCGTCATTCCCGTGTAAGGCGTTCTCAGACATGATTAATTTATTGGGAAGTATTGGGAGGTTTGGGGAGACCACTCCCACATGTTTCCAATCTCCGAATGTCAGTCCAAAAAATAAAAATACAGGAAACAAAATGAGTTTTTAATTAAATATGTTCAAAATAATCACTTTGGAGATTTAAGCATTTGGAATATCAGTAGACTATGTTTCCTACACCATCTTTGGCATCAATGATGTGAAATGGACCTTAACATTCCTTTGAAGTTTCTCATTAACGTGGAATTTCTTTGAATTTTCTTTTAAGGAAATAATATGGAAAATACGCGTTTAAATTCTTCAAAGTATTGATATTGGCTTATGTGTTTTCTGAACTTTGCCCTCATTCTTTATTTCTCTTTCTACAACTATTCTTTATTTCGAATGCTTCGGTTATTATTAAACAAAATCTATTATTGTGGCAATCTCAAAACTTTGCCCTATCCCTTCATGGTGAATGCGGCTTAGAGCCGAGTGATTTTCATCGCTTCTCTGAAAAGAAATTCTAGCTACATTCTAAGGAAATTAGGAGGCCGAGAAAACATAATTCTTCATATTTACTCCTTATTAAAGACTAATAAGGAGCTTCAAAGGAATGGTAAAGCCCAACTCGCCTCAATGGTAACAACAATTTTCAAAGACGGAATAGAATATTAACAGATATGCCAGATGCATACATTTTTCCAGCGATTCCATGAAAAAGTAACAATGACTATACCTATCTTTCGGTACACAAATCACCTTCTTCTCTAGTGCGGTTTTCTTATAGTCCATTGGAATTTAGAAGAATATTAACATAATATGAAATTTCATATTTAAAGCGAAAATTATAATTTAATGTCTTTCTATAATCCAATTAAATAAGTAGTATATCATTAATTGCCAATATGGTCATTCGATGCTTTAGATATATTATCAGTTTGGATAATTACCGATTATAATTTGCTAATACAAAACTTTGTGGGCATGTACTGTATGTTATGTTATTACATAATTGTGTAATACAGTCTGAAAATTGCTTGATAAAACTTACTGTGAAATTCTGCAAATAAAATAAATATTTTTATAAACTTATAATACAACTCTCAAATTATATTTATTTTACATGATTATTAATATTCCAAAAACAATTATAAAACCGATCCTTCCATTTCTTACACTAAATTGAACATTATATCTATCCTAGTAAAAATACTTTTGTTATTTTTCTATATTTTCCTATCTGAACATGAAATATGAAGAGGAAATAGGGAATTTAACAAAAGAGCGTACTCATGCATAATAATCTCCTTACAGGATTTATTTTGTGAGCCATATTTAAAGACCCTTGTTTTCCCAAAGAGAAGCCTACCATCTAGAAGTGGTGTTTTTTTTTTTTTATTTAGACATCAGACACATGCCAAAAGTTTCCAGGAATACTGGATTCTTTACTAGTACTCCTGTATACCACCAATAATGCTTTGTTAAACAAATAACTCAAAATATAAATTCAGTTACTGTCATTCATCCATTCAGTTTACAATTTACAAATTTCAAATGTGATTTCTGAAGTCTGGAACAAAATTGTGTTATTATTTAAACTAAAACCTATTTAAAAAACATTTTTAAAGATTTTTTAACATGTCTTAGTATTCTGATTATGATTTATACAATTACAAATGCTTTGTGATAACTTTTTTACAAGGTAATTTTATATCGCAAGTGCCTCTTAGTCTCTACAGGAAATGAGCATTGATTCGAATGTAATTTCATTTGTCGAATTAACATTCCTCTTTGAATTTTCAAATCAGCTTCTGAATATCGTAATTGTAAACCACTGACAGACTATTTGAATAGCTCTTGAGTAATTTATTGCAAATTGTGTATTATTTAAAAGTCCAAACATTTCTTGTAAGAAAGAGAACAAAACACCACAAAAAATAAATAGCGACAGTGCGATTAATGTCTATGTGGAACTCGGAATTCTAATAGTAAATCCATTATTAATTACCATTATTTACCCGTTGAATTTGTAATTCATATGTTTAAAAAAATGACAGTTTAAGTCTTGAATAACATTGTGCTACCTAAATTAAAATATAATTTAAAAGAATTTTTTTTTAAAAAATCAATACTTTTTCAACACTTTCAAGTAATATGATCTATTTTTATACAATTGTGACAACTTTGTTACTTGGTAGTTTTATGTCACAAATATTAGTTGGTCTCTATAAAACATGATTGATGGCTTAAATTGATTTAATTTGAGGAATTAATGTTCCTCTTTGGATTTTCTAATCAGCTTCCGAGTATCGTAATTGTAAACCACTAGTAGGCATTAGAATAGTTCTTGAGTAATCTTGAGTCGAAAAGATTTTACTTTTGACTAGATTGAACATTCTAAGAATCTTTTATAACAAATTTAGCATCTATTACAAATTGTTCATTATTTTAAATCACAAAATTCCTTGTAAAAAGAGAGCAAAACTCGATGAAAAGCAAATAACGACAGTACGATTAATAAATTCAGAATTCAAATGATAAAAAACTGCAAACTTGTTAGAACTTTTCTCTTCACGTGTACAAAAAGAACTCACTACCACAACAACACATCACTCATATAGACAAAAATCGCCGTTCAACCCTCCCTTCTTTGATGGTACGTTTTTCAATCCCAGCCGATGAGTTTTTTTGCATCCATGTTAGCTCTCCCCCTCTACCGTTCGGTCGCAAGCTGTTATCGTTCCCACGGTGACAGGTCCCCAAGAGGATACCTTCCGCGATCGTTCTATTATTTCCCTTTGTTCGTGCCGACAAACCCATTCGTAGGGCAGCGTGCACAGCAGTAGGCGGGCTTGGCCTTTGCCAGACAATGACATAAATGCCCTGGAGCTTCGTCCGTCTCTTCTGAATAAGTTAGTAGATTGATATGATTTTTTATCGTCTGTTTTCTGTTCGCAGAGGGGTGGTATTAATATATCCGAACAGGTGCGCTTAAAATTCAGCGAAATGAAATATAAATTAGGCTTAGCTCAATGAAAGGGTTGGTTAAATGGTTCTGTTATGATAGATAGCAGTCGCGTGCGTTTTTTGGAATAAATTTTATTGCATGGTTGTTTTGAAATATGGTTAATGGTAAGATTGATAAAATTTTAGAATTTATGGAACTAGCTTTTGGAACTTATAAATAAAATATGTGGTTAGATTTCGGTGAGCAGACATGGATAATCATAAGATTATGATAAGATTTTAAAATTTACGGAATTGACTTTTGACTGGTAGTAAAAAAATGTGGCTAAATTACGGTGACTATACACGGATAATCATTAGACGGTGATTATATTTTATTCAAAGAGTTGATTTCTGACCTGCAGTAAAATATGTGGTTAGATTACGATGAAGAGGCTTTAGGAATATTTTCGAATTTTGAAGATTCATTCAGATTTAGCTTGAATTGCTCTAAATTTTATTTATTGTACGTTTTCTATCCGGAGAGGAGTTTTATTAATATATTCGAACAAATACAATAAAAATCCTCTGAAATGAAACATAAACTAGGCTTAGCTTAATGAAAGGATTGGTTAAATGGTTCTGTTAGAGGAGCTTGCATTTTTAGGAAGAAATTTTATCATATAATTGTTTTGAAATATGGATAATCATGATAGGGCGATAAGATTTTAAAATTTGAGGAATCGACCTTTGACTTATAATAAAGTATGTGGTTAGATTACGATGACCAGACTTCACATGGGCCAGACAAAGATAATCGAAAAATGGTGATAAGATTTTAGAATTTAATTAATTGACCTTTGACGTGGAAATAAATATGTGATTAGATCACGGTAGCCAGGCTTAGAATGGGTCAGACACGAATAATTCTAAGATGGTGATAGGATTGATAAAAATTGATAGGTGATAGAAATTGAGTAATTGATGCATGACGTAGAATAAAATATATAGTTAGATTACGGTGATCAAGCTAATCAGGTAGTCCCGAATTTCGAATGTTCAAATAAGATTCATCCCGAATTGACTCAAATTTTATTTATGAATAAATAAAAAATTAAAAATAAGATTTCTTTTTTACATAGACAAAATTAATAATTTTTCCTCTCAAATGCTTGAAAAAAATGCAAAGTGATTGGACATTCCAGTCTAGTTTTTCGATTCTTTATCTTGCAGTAAAAGATCATTTGGGTTTGAATAAAATGTCATGAATTGAGAATAAAAAATAAAATACGGCCTTTTTTAATGATTAAATACTCTTCACAGGTTGACCTAAACTCATGTTTGAAGACCTAATTGACAAAAAAAAATTTGCTTGAAACAAAACCAGTATTTTTTATAAAAGAAGGTATGGAAAAAAATTTAAATTAAAAAAAAATCCTCGAATATTTGATTAGTTCTTAGTATTCCCCAATTTTTTATTTGATTTCCAACTTTAACTAAAAAAGTTAAATATCTGTAAATTTAATTTTAAAAAAATCAGTGTTATCTTATAAATATTCTTTTATTTGTTTTTAATTTCTTCATGTACATTTTATTATTCTAATATCTTAATAAAATTTTGTGGCTTCAGACACATTTTGTTGTTTTCTTCGTCTAATGTTATTCTTCGAAAAAATTTAAAGGAAAAAAATACTTCAAAAATATTTTATTACAAAAAAATCTTTATTACAAAATTTGGGAAATTAAAAAATAGGCATTTAGAGGAAGGCGATTTTCGCATTTATTAAAAAGATTTCAATATTTTTATCCATTTGAAACTGTTTAAAATATTTAACAAATACACATTAATCGCGCATAGAGCATCGAATCGGTATTTAATTTTTAAGAAATTCTCTGAAAAATTGGTAAATCGGTTGTAACAATAGCTTCCTCAATTTTATTTAATCATCAGCCACTATTCTTGGACCACAAATTTAAATTTGATCAACAATTTGTGTCATTTCATGAAAGGAAGTAGTATAGAAACTAAAATTCGATAATATCAGTAACTTCGCGTCATTCAGTATTAATTAAATTTTTATTATATTGCAACTTCACATACTGGTTTTTAAAAATATTAAATACATATGGTTTGCTTTTTCTTTTTGTAATAACTTTTTAAAGAATGAATAATTCACTAACTTTTTAAAGGAATAATACACTGCATTATTATTAGGAAACTTCGAAGTTATTTGCAATTACTTAAAAAAATTTGATTGAAGTATTAAAAACCTTTATATTTTTTGTTTCTTCAGGAATTTTATTTAGATTTTCAAAAGCGTTTGATCTCTAATGAGGGTCAAAGGAAAAATCATTCTAATAATGTTAGTCAATTTTCAATTATTGAAATACACAGAATAACTATTAAAAACCAGAGGGAGTGATTTTCCCAAAGTCTCCTAGGTGTGTGTGTTTCTCATGTAGTCTCCAAGGTGGCCTCCTACCTCCAACACAAAATTGTGGGCCTTTGGTC